>CM051241.1:110816104-111083604 GCA_027917425.1 Gastrophryne carolinensis | reverse complement strand
AGATGGATTTACTGACGTAGGTGCAACTTGTGTAAGCAGCCATTTCCAACACTGGAGAAGTTTCTTTGTGTAGCTGTACTCAGCAGGAGTGTGCTTTCCTGCACTAAGTCATGAAGAAATAGTCAAACAGAACCGATAACAGAAAGGCAGATCTTTTCTGCTGTCAGCTCATTGCTGGGGCAGCTGGTCCCACATAAGTTGAGTAAAGCTATAGCTAAAGCTTTTATTCGGACCTTCAAATGTACTTTTATATTTTATGTTCGGAACATAAGTAGATGGTGTCGGGTGTGAATTCTTTCTGGTGACTCACCTTTAAGTATCATGTCAATGTCTTTGAGTGATGTCAGGGTGTCTTGGTTTGGAACTGTAGGGTGATAATAAAGATGAATTAGTTATGTGTTACACTATTGTCATAAAACATTGACATCAAACTTGCGCTTTGCTTCACCAGCTTTCTTATTATAAGTAAGTGTTAAGACAATGGAGAGCATCAAAATAAAAAGCCAAGCAAAATATTTGCAGGAAATCAGAATTGGAAGCTTTATTTGCACCCCTGGGCATGTGCTGGGGCAACGAGGAATGAAGGATAAGCGGCAGCGGCAAAAAAAAGCAGTGGAAAGAGCAATTGGCAGCAATGGAGAAGGTGACAAAAAATGAAAAATGAAGAGGAATACCCTTCTGAATGATATTTGAGGGCTGTATGTGCAGATTGAGACATCAGTCTCATGAGCGGCCAGCTTCCTTGGACAACATGCAAAAGGGTATGCCTCTTACGTTTTCATTTTACATAATGCTGTGGACCCCTGGCAATACTGGCTGTCCAATAATTGGCTGACCAAACAATGATACCAGATTTCATAATGTTTATGAGAAGGTAACAAGGACCAGAGAATGAGCAACAGCGAATGCAGAAGGTGGCAAGGACTAGCAGACCATCGGCAGCGGTGGTGAAGGCAGAGAGGACCACAGGATGATTGGCAGCAATGGTGGACATGACCAGGAGGATTATCAGCAGTGAACAACACGCCACCATCAGGAACTTTTGAATCCTATATGACCAGAATGTCTACCCTCCCTTCCATCACAGTCTTCTATGGGATTATGGGGGCTTTGTCACAGTCTGCTATGAGGTCATGGGCGGCTCTGTCACAGTCTGCTATGAGGTCATGGGCGGCTCTGTCACACACTCTGCTATAGGAATGATGGGGGGTCTCTGTCACACAGTCTGCTATAGGAATGATGGGGGGCTCTGTCACAGTCTGCTATGGAAGATGATAGGGGGGCTGTGTCACAGTCTGCTATGGAATGATGGGGGGCTCTGTCACAGTCTGCTATGGAAGATGATAGGGGGGCTGTGTCACAGTCTGCTATGAGGTCATGGGCGGCTCTGTCACACAGTCTGCTATAGGAATGATGGGGGGCTCTGTCACAGTCTGCTATGGAATGATGGGGAGCTCTGTAAGACAGTCTGCTATAGGAATGATGGGGGGCTCTGTCACAGTCTGCTATAGGAATGATGGGGGGCTCTGTCACAGTCTGCTATGGAAGATGATGGGGGTAGTTCTGCTACACAGTCCTCTATAAGGATGATGGGGGGGGGATTATGTCACAGTCTGCTATGGGGAGGATTAATTTTCCTTCTTTTCTGTGATTATATGGAGTACTTTCCCTACCCCATTTTGTGCAGGGCAATCTCCCTGGTGCTACTCCCCTATTTGCCCACTTACACCCTGAAAAAGTAATATTTTTCCCTCTGATATTAATGGGATACGGTTTTGGGGCAAATGTGGGTACCTGAACCGATCTTTGGCGGCAAGTTCAGCTGAACTTGACAAACCTGAACTTCTAGGTTCACTTATCATAAAAGTGAGTCAGATCTGGGCTAGTGTTGGGTGGGTGAAAAATCTGAGCTGGTGATGTAGTGTGGGAAGAATTATGGGATGAGAAACTGTATAGTTAAAATGGAGGGGTTAACATGTCTCAGGAGCTGTTTAGCCAGGCAGCCATTTCTAAGACACCACTGGAGATTTCCTGTTATGGGAAGTGAAATGTTGACTGTTGGGCCAGGATAGAAAATGGGGGAAGAGAGGGACATGATTATGTAGGTAGTAGAAGAGCTGCAATCGAGAGTATGAGTGGAGGGAATGATGGGAAGAATAAGGGATCAGAGGCTGGATGGTAGGAATAGAGGGATTCTCCTAAATCAAGAGCTACTTAGCCTGTCAGTCATTTCAAAGGAACCACTGGAGAAGCTCTAGGTAAAGGTAAGTATCTTTCTAATACATGATTCCCATGTAAATAAAGATCCTACTTGGAACAGAGTTGCTAGGGAGAGTCTAGATCTCTACTATAAAATTACTGAAGGGTCACTCTCGTATAGAGGCCTGGAATCACGGGATAGAGATGTAATTTTGCCTCTTTACAAGGCACTGGTGCGTCCTCACCTGGAATATGCTGTCCAGTTCTGGGCGCCCATTCATAGAAAGGACGATTGAGGGGGGGGGGACATGATTAACTTGTATAAATAGATAAATGGCCCATACAAAAAATATGGGGGAACACTATTTCATGTAAAATCCTCTCTAAGGACAAGGGGGCACTGCCTTTGATTGGAAAAAGGCGACAATCGTTTTTTATTATAAGAACTATAAATCTATGGAATAGCCTCCCACAGAAGCTTGTCACAGCATCAACCGCTGACAGCTTCAAAAAAGGATTAGATGCTTATTTAGAAGAAAATAACATTAACAGTTACTATTAGCGGTTATCAGTAAAAAAAAATAAAACAAAAAATAAAATAAATAGCTTTCCCTATAAAATAAAAAATAACTTCCCCTACCCCAACACACTTGGTTGAACTTGATGAGCATAAGTCTTTTTTCAACCGTATTAACTATGTAACTATGTAATAGAACATGATGGAAAATGACTTACCTGGGAGAGAGAAAACTTGCCATGTGCAGATGAGGATGATGCAGATCACAGTGGTGGCTTTCATTTTTCAAGCTGGAAACCTCTACAGGTTGGAGTCTGATAAGCAGAGGAGACTAGAACTCCTAATATAGGGCAGCAGCCCATCACATGCCGAGGAGATGGAGAGGGAGGTTTACTAAATTAAATTAAATTGATCAAACAGTATCTTTGAAACAATTAACAATGCTTGTGTATAGGTCAATTGGTCTTGTGTAAATTGACCCCAAATAGAGTTATTTACTGTATTTACTTTTCCCGCCTCTCTTGGCTGCCTTGGAGAACTACATTTACTGGAGGTTTGCTTTGAAGTGCGAGGGTGTGCAGCACCTTTGGGACAGTTTGTAACTCCAACCTGTTTAACATCCACCACCCAGCTTTCATGATTGATAGTTTTGCTGTAATTACCGAACTGCCCCGCCCTCAGCTAAAATGACATGTAATAAAAGGCAAAAATGGCTAAAATGCCCAAAAAGGGCAAAAATGGTTCTATTTCCTACACAGACAGAGGCAATGAAAAGGGAAAGAAGATCATAAGTGGCAAATGCAGATTCACCCACACACCCCCTGTCATTAATGGCCAACTGTATAAAATCGTGCATATGAAGTGAACCAAAATTCTGGGATTTTCATTATATCAGGTTTTGGTTTAATACCCTGAGGGCAATGGTTTGGGATGCCCCGCTGTGTAAAACCCCCTTTCCTCAGTCCCACGCTGCATGCGCTAGATTTTGTCCAATCAGTACCATATGCCATGCATATTAATGATGGCATACAGCCTGGCATAAGGGAGCAGGAGCAGCCACATACAAAGTTTCCCTGCATGATGTGCTCCCGTCCCCAGCCTATCTGAATGGCTGATTACAGGAGCGTGCGGCATAATAATGTCCAGCAATGAATTATGAAGGAATGGATTGCTATTTGCCTCCCCAGGGCCACTCCCTCCAGCTGTGCACACCAGCTGCCAGCCATTTAGGTGTGCCTGGCGGGGGGTGTGCGTGAACCACATGCAGGCATGCTGGGTCTGAATTTGGGGACCGCACAACAAGGCCCTTGAGAATTCATTTCAGGGTGTGTTTCAGGGGTGTACCAAGCCCCCCTCCCTGGGGCAAACACTCGCCAGATCCTGTGCAATGTCATGCAGAGCAAGGTGCGGAGACCTGTATGGGGCAGGGGAGGTGTGCCTGGAGACAGGGGGTCCATGGCACTGCTGAGAAGCCAATGTGGAGGTAGGAGGTAAAGTGACTGGGTAGTAAGTATTAAGCTGTTATACCGCTGGCACCAGGCCGTGTACATTCTACAAAGGCAATAGATGTAGCTTGCACCAGGCCCCCTTGTGCCACAGCCTGGGCGTCTGTGCCTTTGCTGCCTCTATGGTATGTACAGCCCTCTTGAATCTGGGGGTTTTACACAGTGGCCATAACTAGAAATTAATGATATTCGGGTCTGAAAAGTTTGGCCGAACTTTGCCGCTAAAGTCCGGTTGGGGTCCCCGAGTCCCAAACCCCAATGAAGTCGATAATGGGGGCCCAAAAATGGCTGTAAAATGGGGATAACAAGAGCTAGTGGGCTGCAATTGGGGGGGGGGGGGTCACCAGGGCAATTGACCAGCACAATATGGGGTAGGGAAAGTACTACAAATAATAACAGAAAACTCAAAAAATTAAGAAATATATAAATACATTTAAAAAATATATATTAATGTTTAACGGATTGTCACTTGCATTCTGGTATGTTCCACTAATGGAACTTGATCATCCGATTGCAAAAAAAACTAAAATCCAAATGGGAGTGCGACCTGGGGCAGGAACTGAGGGAAGGATAGGGGAACTACAAAACATGGCAAAATCAGTTGCATTATTATTTCATTCAGAGTCTCTGTCGTACGCATTTCCGCCAGCAGGAATGACGTCAAAGGGCGGTAGTTGGGCTATTTTCCGTGTCAGGTGATTCTGGGACATGTTTTTTAGACCAAGTTGCCAGTGCCGTATTTAGAATTGGAGCTGCCCTGGGCACTTTTTGTTAATGCAAGCCCCCCCCCCCCAATTTTTAAAGTGGACATACCGCTGGGATTCTCTCTTTCATGGAGTTGGGTCTATTTAATTAGGGCATCCCAATTTGGGATGCCCCGCTATGTGAAACCCCCCACATCACCCGAGAACTCACCTTTCCACTGTTCCCACAGTGCTTGTGCAGGCTCTTGGCCAATCAGCATTTAAAGAGGACCATATCCCACCCTGGAGTCTATGAGACTCCAAAGGTGAGTTAACTGCGTGTATCGCTCACTTTCCCCCTTTAGCTGTGTGCGGCCCCCGTCCGCTGCAACTAAATGGCTGTATATTCTCCCCCCTGGCAATCCTATGACAAACATGAGATTTTGACTATGGGTTTTGCTCCGTGTCCCAGGGAGATCCCAAATTGGGATGCCCCTCTGTGTGAAACCCCCCAGAACGCCTGGATAAACGCACTTCTTCCAGGTCCAATGGCGCATGTGTGGGCTCTCGTCCAATCAGAGCCATTTGCTGTGACTATGTAATTTGGTAAATGGCTCTGATAAACTTCAGTGGGGAGCACAAGCAATTGCATCCCCTGCTCCTGTTACTGTCTATCTGATTGGCTAGGGCTAGGGGATGTGACAGCATTCGCTCCCCATTGTAAGCAATCAGAGCTGTTATCCAAATGACATAGGCACGGCCTATAACTACTCTGACTGGACAAGAGTCTGAATGTGTTGTTGGTCTGGAGAAAGGTAAGCCAATAATGGAGATCTGGGAGTTTCACACTGCAGGGAATCCCAGCCCTGGGATGCCCCCCCCCCCCCCCCCCCCCCCAAGGTTCGCTCACTATTCTGCCTGTAAGTGACAGGTGACATTATTTTTCAGTGAGAAGATAGGGAGTCTCGACAGGTGCTGGGTGGTGGTGGGGGACTCAGCTGATGTGGGAAGCGTCCGCCACCACTTGATCATTGTGTAAAAAAATTAAAAGAAAGGTATAGTGGCTAAATTTATTGCATTTTGCATCCGCCATGCACACACGTACACCACAATTCACCAGCTGAGACCACCCCCCCCCCCCCCGGCCTGCAGAGACACACTCATTTAACACACTCAATTTTCCTATTTTGGGGTGTTGTTTCTCTCAAGGGGGCATCTCAAATTGGGATGCCCTGCTGTGTGTAACCCCAAGGTTGTCCATTCACTCACCTTCCTGTCGCTCCCACAGTGCAGAATCGGATGAGTACGAGCCAGCCAATCGGTGCGCTCGCTTTTACTCGGCGCCGCCAATGACTAAGCAGCTGAGCAGCACCGAAGGGAGCTGATTGCACAAATGGCTGCATTCCCCGCTCACCTCCTAGCTGTTGCGTGCCTGTGCTCCTGTTACTGTCTATCTGATTGGCTAGGGCTAGGGGATGTGACAGCATTCGCTCCCCATTGTAAGCAATCAGAGCTGTTATCCAAATGACATAGGCACGGCCTATAACTACTCTGACTGGACAAGAGTCTGAATGTGTTGTTGGTCTGGAGAAAGGTAAGCCAATAATGGAGATCTGGGAGTTTCACACTGCAGGGAATCCCAGCCCTGGGATGCCCCCCCCCCAAGGTTCGCTCACTATTCTGCCTGTCAGTGACAGGTGACATTATTTTTCAGTGAGAAGATAGGGAGTCCCAACAGGTGCTGGGTGGTGGCGGCGGAGCAGATGATCCGGGGGGCGGGGGGGACGAGGAGCCAATCAAGAGGCTGTCTTTTAGTGCCGGCCGAGATGGAGGCGGGCGGGAGCTGGAGAGCAGATAATCGCACGGGGGGGCAGCGAGGAGCACGCGCAGCAGGCGGCCACGCGCGCAGGAGCCCCGCTGCGGCGTGGCAATAGTAAAAAAAAAAAATCACTTCTTTTTTCTGCCCACATAAACAGAGGGACGCCCGCCCCTCTGCCATGCAAGCGCCTTAGGCACAGGCCTAGAATTGCCTTGCGGCAGATACGGCCCTGCAAGTTGCCCCTTTTGCGTACATTTACGGTATGTGTACGCCAAACCAAGAATTCACTGTATTACTACGGCTCAAGGCGTTCGTGTGTCCGTAATTTTACAGGTGTAGCCTGGACTTGTGCGTGATTCTCAGCCCTGAGCTTTCGGGTCTATAGAAACCGTAGGTTACCGGTTAAAAAGTACTCTTTTTGCTAGCGGGAACTGGCATACGCACCTACTATGGAGCCCCTTGATGAGTTCTGTGAAAAGTACGAGCATCTGCAGCAGTGGGGACTGTTAATCAGAGCTTAGACATACCTACCATCGCCTGAATATCGATCAGATGTCCGATCGGCAGGGGTCGAATTGACTGAACCGCCTTTCTCTTGAGAAGCTTTACTTAGAGCTGCGGCCAAGAAAGGGGCATGCAATTGGAGGTATAACCAAACTGGTTGGCTGCCTTCTATTTTTAGTGAATGGCTCCTTTCAGAGGCTAGGGCCACTGTTAGTTGGCATGTTCCAGCCTTTGCCTAACCTGCGTCCTGACTAAACTTCTCGATGGCACTGCTGGAGAAAAGCATCTTTTTTCCTGACAGCGTGGCAGCCTGGAACACCATGAGGTTGGGGTTTTTTTTAATACTGAATATGTATATAGGTAGCATGGGCACCATCGATTACACGCATGTGGCCCTGGTTCCTCCAGCTGCCCAGGTATATATGTTTCGGTATGTTAAGGTTCACATTGCTCCTTCTTCTTGTCCACTCTCCTGTCTTTATGCTAGCCTAGCTTCACCTATCCAAAACCAGCTTCCCTGTGTCCCAGTATGTTTAGGTCCACATTGCTCATCCGCCCACTCTCCTATCTTTATTCTAGCCTAGCTTCACCTACCTTAAACCAGCTTCCATGTGTCCCAGTTGCACCTGAACTGGTTTTAATATGGCTGTTCATTTGTTGGTGCCAGTCTATTGACCCTAGTTTGTATTGCATTTTTTGCAGCTACAGCAAGATGGCCCACTCTTCAAACGTCCAATACATCATGGGACCAGATTTAAATTTTTTCAGCGTTTTGGTTGGCTTCCCTGGCTGGTCCCACGATGCATTCATCTTGAGGAGTTCTAGTTTGTATACCCATTTTGAGAGTGGTGAAGTGACTGGTGGTTTTTATTAATATAGTTGGTCTGCATGTCTATTATTCTCCTTGCATTTGCAATGCGTTTTGCATTTCTAATATGTGCACCTTTTTGGATTTTGTACACGTTTATTGTGTTTGCCAATTTGTCTCCCCATCGGTCCTCACTTCTACTGTGCTTATGCCTCTCGTTTAATGTCTCCCTTCTCCCTGTTGCAGTTACAAAATGCTTTGTCCTAGCATCCTGCCTTACCTTTAGCTTTATTTGCTGCTACTCATAATGCTTTCTATTTGTTCTATGCTGTTTTGAGGTTGTGTTACCTGTTAGGATGTTCATTTTCTGTTTAATTGTACTTGTAGGTGATTTGGGTTATTCTTTGCTTCCCTGGCTGCTGACACATTTTTTAAGGCCCCAGACAGCTGGCCAGGAGACATATAATTGGGCCCACCGCCGCACACAGACAGTAGTCTTAAAGGCCAGATTTCGATGACTCGACCACACAAGGGGTGCCCTGCAATATAAGCCTGAGAAGGTCATCCGAATAATCTTGGCCTGCATCGCCCTCCACAATTTTGCCATGACAGAGGGGGTGGCAGCATATGTGGAAGAGGCAACCCCTGCTACAGCTCCAGAGATTCCTGGACAACTTTATTCTAGGACCCAGAGCAGTGCTGCCCAAACAATTCACCAGCATTTGGTGGACTCCTCTTTCTCTTTTTTTTCTATTTTTTTGGTTTATGTGCTTTGTGAATTGGTTCACATATTTTGCTTTTCTGGATGTGATTAAAAAACATCAAAAAACAGTACATGGTTTTTGTAATTTATTTAGTAGAGATAAATGCTAATTGCCACAAGTTGTTTGCTTATGTCACAACTCTGGATGCAAGTTACAATACAGTAAAAAAATGTGTGCCTGTCCAGCGAAAATACATGTTTTGCCCCCCCCCCCCCCCACACCCCAAAGTCTAGCATGCCATGTTAGGGGGATGTTTCCCGGCTTTGGGTGTTGACTGCTTGCTTTGCCTCCAGCCTTTTACGCCTTTGTGGGGTGACCTGGTTGGCCTCCACCATAGCCCCAAACAGTGCCTCCAACTGTTGGTGGTGGCGTAGCTGCTCCACAACCACTGCAGCCAGGTCCTCACGGAGCAAACTGGCGGTCCGTTGCACTTAAAATATCGACTGAAAGTGGTGCTGTTGGCCAGCCAGTTGAACTCCATGATTTGGCACCAGAGGCAGGTGCTGTCTGGCTGCAGGGCGGGGATGACTTTCTCCTGGTTGCTCTGTGGAGCTGGTGGGGCTGCTGCTGACTGAAGGAAGAAGTTGCTGCTGGAAGGAGTGGTGATGTCCAGTGTCTGTGGTGCCAGCAGCTGTTGGAGGCATTAAGAGCAGATTAAGGGTTTCGTCCAGACTGTCAGCGTGGCCTTCCTTCAGTTCATTGATCTAATCCATGAGAGGTGCCATCTGTGTGGCAAAAGATCAGCATTACTGCTCTTTTGGTTGGTCGCCCTCCTTCCCCCAGTGAAAACCTACATTTAGCACCCAAGTCTTACCACTGGTGTGCACATGCTGCCTATCGGTGTCCGCGGTGCCAACACTGCCCGATAGGTTTGGGGGGGATCATCCCCACCACCTGGTCCTCAGCATGTGAAAATTGCAGAGTCTTCTGGATCCCACAACCAGTTTGAATACAAAGGAAATGGTGGCATTAGAGAGTTGCCCAATGTTTCAGACACAAACATCCTCGTCGATCACCAATTACCCCCAGCCCGCCTGGCACTGAGTTTCTGCCGAACCACCACTTTCAGTTTGTCCCGGGACCCAGTCAGTGATCAAAATTCTGGCCAACACCATCCAGCAGAACCTCCAGCTGGGCATCGGCCACTCAACTTGCTCCTGGTTAGTTTGCACCCAGGGTGAGTGGTGATGCTGGGTCTGCTGGGTGGTGTCTTGGCTGAAGGGGGAGCCACTATGGCCACTCCTAGGCCTGGAACAAATGGATTCCAGGCTACTGGCCAGGTAAAGGGTAGCCCTGGCTGCGGCAGTGCTGCTCAGCCTGTTTCTCCGCCATTTGCTCTGAAGGGGGCTCTACTTTGGACTCCGTACTGGGGTCCGCACTGTGTTTCAGTGTCTCAAATGTTCGTTGGTCTGTGGTGGGCTGTGCCGGGAGCCCCAGGAGCCCTGGTTGTGTGATTCCTGCTGCTGATGCCTCACATTGCTGCGGGTGACCTGCTCAGAGTGGATAGTGAGGTTATCAGCAGGGGAGTGCCTGTGGGACTGGGGCTGCGGTACCTTGGCCGGGTGCTGTGGGTTCCCCGGCAATGCCAGTGTGTGGCATAGTGAGCTCCTAAGTAAGCACTGCCATGAATGTCTGAGGCTCAGCTATATTCTTTTATACTTAAGGGGATGGTTTATTGGACATCAATTGTGCTTATTTGACAGGCCAGTACATGTGCCTGTAACCAATAGGCTATGGGTGTATGGACGCAAGCGCACTTCTGGGGTCCGCCGGAGCCACGTAGTTGCAGGGGTTCATCACACAGACCCACATGGCACCCACCATGTACACACGTTAGCAGCAGGAGGACATCATGAGGATAAGTCAACCTTTCATGCCATTTGCCTACACACGTGTACCGCATCAAGGGGCAGCCCAGGAGAATGGCGAGGGGATTTCGCCTTACACCCACACCCAAATAATGCAGCACTGGTTGGACCTCAAATGGCAGAAGTGGTCCTCGGTGCGGAGGTTCTGCAGCCAGAACTTCCAAGGTAAGTGGATGTAGAGAAGGTGAGCTACCAGGATAATTAGTGATCTTTTGTTAAATTTTGTAGCAGGGAAGTTTTGGCTAAGCTAAAGAAAATTTTTAGTTCAGCACACCCGCACACCAAAGAAGCCAATATAGATTTTTCTAATATGGGTGCAAAACTTGTTTCAAAATAAAGATCCCTTCCCCATTGGGATCAACAAACTCATTCTAATAATATATGAAAAAATGCACACCTTAATACTGTGGGTTGTAAATTGCAAAAAAGTGTATTTGAATATAGTGCACAATCAATACAGCATATATACAATGTTCCTTCTGTTAGGGATGCAATGTTTGCCAGCATTTATATCTAAGTAAGCCACATCTTACATAGGCCATATATTGAATAATGCAATAAAGAGAAACCACCACCAGGTGGCACCAATACTCAGTTCTTATGCATCTAATAGTGTTCCATGAATAGATATTGCAAAATAACATAATCCTCATTCGGCAAAGCAGTAATGACAGTACATAATTAACACCACCAGGTGGAGCCAGAATACAGTTTGATATCAAGGCATACAAATGGCTTTACAAAGAGTGGCATAAATAGGAGTATACTCGCATATATGAATAGCACGATCAGGGCACAACCCAACAGTCCATCAGAAATAAAAAGTTTCTCAACAAGGCAATATGTTACAGCATAAGCGGAGATGTCCGACGTTTCAGACCAATACGGTCCTTCCTCAGTGGGGTGAAAGTGGCGAGTTCTGGCTAAGCATCAAGCCCAGTGGATACGAGGGGTCTGACCAGTGGTGCCTAGAAGGCAGGTTGTGTATGTAAGATGGCATACCCGAACACTGCCAAGTCCTCTTTATCCTTTCCAGCCTCCTCACCACCAGGCATGGAACCCACAGAAGAGGAGGGTGTTTGGGGCTTGGAGTTGCCCACAGCTCCTGACCACTCAAGTAGGCAATACACCATTATCACACAGGTTGTGTCAAATGACATGTTTGCTAAATGCACGTATATATTCAAATAATATAGTTTTTAATAATACTAATAATGTTTTTTTGTTTGCTTTGCAGTTCCCTGGTGACGGACATCATGCACAAATGTCCCTAGCTTCAGTGAATGGTAGCAAAGCATGCAAATTACCTGTGTCTTCCTCCTATTCGGCCTTGCGCTGCCACTGAGCCCTCAATACCAGCTGGGAACTCCACCAATAGTCTATCCACCAGAGTGTGTTTGTACTCCCTTATCTTTCACCCCACTTCAGTGCTGGAACAACGAGGTGATGCTATCTTTATAGTGGGGCTCCAGCAGGGTGGCCACCCGGTAATTGGCACTGTTGACTATG
Organism: Gastrophryne carolinensis; assembly: GCA_027917425.1. NCBI lineage: Eukaryota > Metazoa > Chordata > Amphibia > Anura > Microhylidae > Gastrophryne > Gastrophryne carolinensis. The sequence continues at coordinate 111,071,428 of CM051241.1, read as the reverse complement.
CAGGTAACTCTAAAGTCAGTCTGCAGACACTGGAGCATGTAGTGGCTCATATGAGTCAAGAAGAGGCTGTCCTCAGTGACACACTTCATTGATGCCAGTGAGTTGTGCTGGGTGCCAGCTTGTATGTTCTCTTTATCTTAGGATAGACGTGTGCTTATCCCAGGCATGTTTAAATGCACTTATTGTCGATGTTTTAACTACCTCTGCTGGAAGTTTGTTCCAAACAACTACTACTCTTTCTGTAAAATAATATTTTCTAACATTGCTCCTGATCTTCCCCCCGACTAGCTTCAGGTTGTGCCTCCTTTTTCTGTCAATGAGGTGCTCAAAGGTGGTACTCAACAAAGTACCACTTTCCATTTTCTGATTAAATCAAATATCACCTGGGTGGTGTGTGAACATTGTCAGTCACCTAAACCCTTAAAAAACATACAAAACACCTTTTTAAAGTGAATGAATCACATAAAAGAATGTACATTTTTGTATTTATGGTGCAAATCATGCTTGAGTTGCAGATGGCAGCAGTTCAGGTTGGGGTACAAATGCAGGACAAGTCCTCAGCTTTGTCGAGTTCCACCTTTGAGCAACTCAAGTACCACCGATGGTACTAGTACGACCTGTTGGGAACCCCTGATGTAATCTATCAATGCCTCAACCTAGTCTGGCCTCACCATTCTTGGGGCCTACAAGAATATGCTGCAAAACCTGGCGCCTGCTGGGACCAAAGGTAGGTGTTGCAAGCACAGGTGTAACACATCCTCTCCCTTCAGCATTAGCTCCATCACCACCAACAGCAGCACCACGGCCATGTTTCTGTCTGTTATTCGCCAATTTTTTCATTATTTAATTTACTGACAGTGGCCTGTCCCCCTCAGTATATTGGCCACCTTTCCATGGAAGGGCAATGATATAGACAGTTAGCTTTAGAAATGGACACCCCCCCCCCCCCCACTGATCCGGTCAATAAAATATCTATTCTGTAACATTTTAGTTTTCTGTTATTATTTTGAGTACTTTCCCCAGCCCATTTTGTGCAGGGCAATAACCCTGGTGTTCCCACGATTTGCAGCCCTCTAACCCTTGCTACCCACATTTTACAGCCATGTTTAGTCCCCCAAATTCGGTACTCATTGACATCCATGGGGCACATGGTTTGAGTTTGGGTCAAGTCCGGGAACCCGAACCAAACTTTAATGGCAAGTTCGGTCGAACTTGTTGAACCCCAACTTCAGTGGGTTTGTCCATCCCTATACAGTAACAGTTAAGTTAATTCACCTTATGTTAATGTCATTGGCATCTATTTTCCACAGCATTGCATTTTTGCTTCTGGCCAAGTTAATTTACTTGTATGTAAGTTTTCTGTGAATCTAAAACACTTTGGAGTCTTGACATTGCTGTTGCCATTTGGCACAAGAGCTGCCTTTTGTTATTTGATTGCATGTACCTTAATTTACATTTACAAGAGATAATGCCATTATTAGGCCACTGAAGTGCTGATGTACGATCATTTTACTCCATTTATCAGATAACTACTCCAGGTACCTTTATCATGCATCAGACCTCCAGCTGACATCATAATTGTGCAGATCTGTGGTGACAGAAACATTTAAGGAGTTATCAGACAATAAGTGATTAAATGTGAGGTCGGAGCCAAGACCCCCCCCCCCCCCCCCCCGGTGTCTGGGTGATTAAGCTTATTTTTCTTGATAAGAAGAATTTGCTCTCCTAATGTGTTTGGGTAGTTGGATATGGAGAACAAATGGGTTATTCACTAAAGATTCTTAAACTTTCAAAGAAACAGGATTTGGAGTTATCACCAATTTGCAGACAACAAAAAACCTGGTTAACAACATATCAAAATGACAGTTTTTTGGAATATATTATAGTAAAGTGGGAAAAAAAACATATACAAATGTATATGGCAAAGTACAATAATTATATACAATAGTCCATAAAACCACATTTACCACTATTCTCAAAATCCAAACTATAGTTAATATCAATCAAAAACACCCCAAACTAGTGGAAAAATCCCCCATATTGCCAATGCAACAGCTGGCTGTGATGGCAAAACAAGACGCTACTCCCATGTATGTAACGCAATCACTGTGATCGATTTATCAGGGACAAGTGGTGGGTCTAGTGGTATTTTTGGTTTTGTTAACTATGGTATATGTTTATTGGATGGATTGGATTTTTTACTATTTTATGTTGCCAGATCACAATAATGAATGTGAATGTTTCCCCTATACATAGTATAATCAACGTGTGATATATCTAAAAACGTATAGGCCCTGTAGCAGTTCATGTTATTCATGTGCAATCAAAGGGAGCCATACTATTTGGCAAATCAATTTGAACTTTAGACGTGCTTTTGGATGGCAATTGTGCACTGCATCTCAGTAACTTTAACACATAAAAAGTGCAAACATTTCAAATTTCCACCCAAAAAATTATTTGAGGGGTCATATTACAAGGTATTTTTTCCAATGAGGTAAGGATATATATATTTACAAGGTGGTGCAGTTTCAGCGTACTTCTGCAGATGTGTGCCGACCGAGTCCCTTGTTTTTAACCAGATTTTAGAGACAGATTATAGTTCTGGTTGCAAGCTTACAGGGCTGAGTGCTGTGGCTCCTTTCAGATTTGTCAGTTCTTACTCTTATAACTGATAACATAGGGATGGTTTAGGGGATGCCTACATGTAGATATTACAGAGGTAGCTGGGGAGCTGACGTGGAATGCTCCATCTTTAGCCATGTCAACCTAGAACAGAAAATTGGTTATGACCTAGGATAGGGGAGAAACCTTTATAGCGTTCAGTGATTAAAGATGAGCTTACTTTGAGGGCAAACTTCTTATTGATGATGGAGCCATGCCAGATGCGGAACTAGGAATGACAGGGAACGCAGAAGAATGACTCTGCGCCATCATAAGAAGTTTGCTGCGGCCTGGAGACAGGAGGGCCCGGGACTCATGGGGACGGGACACAGAAGACAGGGGTGGGAGTCGGGGGTTGCGCCGAGCTACCAGTAAGCCTAAAGTGTGCATCACCTCGCCACATGCGATCACTGCTGCCCCCACCCACATGCTGGAGAAATATATTATATATATATAGCACTAGGGCCCGGGCCTGATGCACCAGTTATGCCCCTCCCCCCTGACGGCAGCCCTGCAATTATAAACACATTTTTATGTATCAACTTCAAGGGTGATGTTGTTTCCAATATTTGTTTATACGTTTTGTGTGTTAACGTTAAAAGCTTAATTAGTTTTTATTTCACACCCAAAGTTAAATTTGCTTCACCCAGGGCTTAGTTAAAGTTGAACTGTTTATTTTGTCTAGAGTAAGGGAAGTGTCTCCCTCCAGACCTACAAGCAAAGATCATGTATTTTATGGCTTCCAGTCCAATATAATATGGGGGGGGGTATAAAAATGATATTCCCTTCAATATGAATGACACCCCAGCATAAAAATTACAGCCCCCCCACATAAAAAAATAACAGCCCCTCCAGGATCAATGACAACACCCAATCTGCTATCCCCCATCCTCTGCAAACACACAGACATCTCCTACCTGCCATTTACCCCCCTACAATCACACAGACACCCCCAATCTGTCATCCACCCCTATAAAAACACACAGACACCCCCAATCTGCCATCCACCCCATCCCCACAAACACAAGGACACCTCCAATTTACCACCCATCCCCTGCAAACACAGACACTCCCAATCTGCCATCCTTCCCTCTCCAGACAAACACAAAGACATCCCCAATTTGCCATCCACCCCCTACAAACACAGACACCCACAATCTGCCATTCTCCCCCTCCCCACAAACATAGACATCGCAACATTCCATCCACCCCCTACAAACACATATACAGCCCCCAATCTGCCATCCACCCCCTCCACACAAACACAAAGACATCCCCAATCTGCCATCCACTTCCTAAAAACACACAGACACCCCCAATCTGCCATCCACCCCCTACAAACAAACACCCCAAATCTGACATCCATCCACCCCCTCTGCAAAAACACAGACACATACAATTTGCCTTCCACCCCCTTCCCCACAAACACAGACGCCCCCAATCTGACGCCCACCCCCCTCTGCAAACACAGAAACCCCCAATCTGCCACCCACCCCAACTCTGCAAACACAGACACCTACAATCTGCCACCCACCCCACCTCTGAAACACACAGATACCTACAATCTGTCTTCCACCCCTTCCCCACAAACACAGACACCCCCAATCTGCCACCCACCCCCCTCTGCAAACACACAGGCACCCCCAATCTGCCACCCCCCCCCTCTGCAAACACACAGACACCCCCAATCTGCCACCCACCCCCCTCTGCAAACACACAGACACCCCCAATCTGCCACACACCCCCCTCTGCAAATACACAGACACCCCCAATCTGCCACCCACCCCCCTCTGCAAACACACAGACACCCCCAATCTGCCACCCACCCCCCTCTGCAAACACACAGACACCCCCAATCTGCCACCCACCCCACCTCTGCAAACACACAGACACCCCCAATCTGCCACCCACCCCCTTCCCCAATACCACAGACACCCCCAATCTGCCACCCACCCCCCTCTGCAAACACACAGACACCTACAATCTGCCTTCCATCCCCTTCCCCACAAACACAGACACCCCCAATCTGACACCCACCCCCATCTGCAGACACACAGACACCCCCAATCTGCCTTCCACCCCCTTCCCCAATACCACAGACACCCCCAATCTGACACCCACCCCCCTCTGCAAACACACAGACACCTACAATCTGCCTTCCACCCCCTTCCCCACAAACACAGACACCCCCAATCTGCCACCCACCCCACCTCTGCAAACACACAGACACCCCTGAATAAGCAACCCAGCCCTCCACATAGACAGATACCCCCCAATCTGCCATCCACCCTCCACAGACCCCTCCCAATTTGCCATTCACCCCCCATACAAATACACGGACACTCCCCAATCTGCCATCCACCACCCAATAAGCCATCTTCCATGTCTAAGCTGTACCTGTATGAGACTGATTTTAGTTAGTGGCTTAAGTAAGCTTTGCTGTACCTGACTGTGTCACAGTTTGAACTTTATTAAACATGGGTCTTCACAGGGTAGGACAAGGCTTAGCAGGCACAGCGTACTAAACCCATATATCTCAAGTAGGGATGAGCGAATCGATCCGGACGAACCCGGATTCGATCCGAATTTCAGGAAAAATTCGATTCGGATCGAATCCGAATTTCCCCGCGATTCGATCACTCGAAGTTTTCCTTTAACATCCATTCATTTACATTACAGGCATTCTAAGATGGCGGACGGGACATGTCTGGACATGTATCCCGCGCCAGTGCAAGCTGGGGCAGTCACATGCAGCCTATCAGCAGCCAGCAAGCCCGGTGACGTCACACAGCGGTATTTAACGGCGGCCATCTTGCTTTTCCTCATTTCTCTATTGCATTCGTGACAGACAGACAGAACGCTGTGTAGCTGAGGCAGTTAGACAGGCTGGAGACAGGGACAGACAGGGACAGGCTGGAGACAGGCAGGAGACAGGCAGGAGACAGACAGGAGACAGACAGAAAGCCAGGGAAAGGTAGGAAAAACGGAGCTGGCTGACAGGGAGATTTTTTTTTTTTCATCCAGCCTTTGTTAGCGTTTTCAGGCTGCTTATAGTAACTAACTGTGCATATATACTGAACTGATCTTAAGTCTGCTGTGAGGCATCCCATTCTGTGACTAAAGCAGCCTCTGTTTAAGACCATATAAGCATTTGCTCTTATCATATTTGAAATTAGGCCTGATAAAGACACTTTTGCTGGCCAAAGCACTACTGGACCCTGCCAGCTCGATTCCTGCCCGGGGCATCCCATTCTGTGACTACAGCAGCCTCTGTTTAAGACCATATAAGCATTTGCTCTTATCATATTTGAAATTAGCCTGATAAAGACACTTTTGCTGGCCAAAGCACTACTGGACCCTGCCAGCTCGATTCCTGCCCGGGGCATCCCATTCTGTGACTAAAGCAGCCTCTGTTTAAGACCATATAAGCATTTGCTCTTATCATATTTGAAATTAGCCTGATAAAGACACTTTTGCTGGCCAAAGCCCTACTGGACCCTGCCAGGTCGATTCCTGCCCGGGGCATCCCATTCTGTGACTACAGCAGCCTCTGTTTAAGACCATATAAGCATTTGCTCTTATCATATTTGAAATTAGCCTGATAAAGACACTTTTGCTGGCCAAAGCACTACTGGACCCTGCCAGCTCGATTCCTGCCCGGGGCATCCCATTCTGTGACTAAAGCAGCCTCTGTTTAAGACCATATAAGCATTTGCTCTTATCATATTTGAAATTAGGCCTGATAAAGACACTTTTGCTGGCCAAAGCACTACTGGACCCTGCCAGCTCGATTCCTGCCCGGGGCATCCCATTCTGTGACTACAGCAGCCTCTGTTTAAGACCATATAAGCATTTGCTCTTATCATATTTGAAATTAGCCTGATAAAGACACTTTTGCTGGCCAAAGCACTACTGGACCCTGCCAGCTCGATTCCTGCCCGGGGCATCCCATTCTGTGACTAAAGCAGCCTCTGTTTAAGACCATATAAGCATTTGCTCTTATCATATTTGAAATTAGCCTGATAAAGACACTTTTGCTGGCCAAAGCCCTACTGGACCCTGCCAGGTCGATTCCTGCCCAGGGCATCCCATTCTGTGACTAAAGCAGCCTCTGTTTAAGACCATATAAGCATTTGCTCTTATCATATTTGAAATTAGGCCTGATAAAGACACTTTTGCTGGCCAAAGCCCTACTGGACCCTGCCAGCTCGATTCCTGCCCGGGGCATCCCATTCTGTGACTACAGCAGCCTCTGTTTAAGACCATATAAGCATTTGCTCTTATCATATTTGAAATTAGCCTGATAAAGACACTTTTGCTGGCCAAAGCACTACTGGACCCTGCCAGCTCGATTCCTGCCCGGGGCATCCCATTCTGTGACTAAAGCAGCCTCTGTTTAAGACCATATAAGCATTTGCTCTTATCATATTTGAAATTAGGCCTGATAAAGACACTTTTGCTGGCCAAAGCACTACTGGACCCTGCCAGCTCGATTCCTGCCCGGGGCATCCCATTCTGTGACTACAGCAGCCTCTGTTTAAGACCATATAAGCATTTGCTCTTATCATATTTGAAATTAGCCTGATAAAGACACTTTTGCTGGCCAAAGCACTACTGGACCCTGCCAGCTCGATTCCTGCCCGGGGCATCCCATTCTGTGACTAAAGCAGCCTCTGTTTAAGACCATATAAGCATTTGCTCTTATCATATTTGAAATTAGGCCTGATAAAGACACTTTTGCTGGCCAAAGCCCTACTGGACCCTGCCAGCTCGATTCCTGCCCGGGGCATCCCATTCTGTGACTACAGCAGCCTCTGTTTAAGACCATATAAGCATTTGCTCTTATCATATTTGAAATTAGCCTGATAAAGACACTTTTGCTGGCCAAAGCACTACTGGACCCTGCCAGCTCGATTCCTGCCCGGGGCATCCCATTCTGTGACTAAAGCAGCCTCTGTTTAAGACCATATAAGCATTTGCTCTTATCATATTTGAAATTAGGCCTGATAAAGACACTTTTGCTGGCCAAAGCACTACTGGACCCTGCCAGCTCGATTCCTGCCCGGGGCATCCCATTCTGTGACTACAGCAGCCTCTGTTTAAGACCATATAAGCATTTGCTCTTATCATATTTGAAATTAGCCTGATAAAGACACTTTTGCTGGCCAAAGCACTACTGGACCCTGCCAGCTCGATTCCTGCCCGGGGCATCCCATTCTGTGACTAAAGCAGCCTCTGTTTAAGACCATATAAGCATTTGCTCTTATCATATTTGAAATTAGGCCTGATAAAGACACTTTTGCTGGCCAAAGCACTACTGGACCCTGCCAGCTCGATTCCTGCCCGGGGCATCCCATTCTGTGACTACAGCAGCCTCTGTTTAAGACCATATAAGCATTTGCTCTTATCATATTTGAAATTAGCCTGATAAAGACACTTTTGCTGGCCAAAGCACTACTGGACCCTGCCAGCTCGATTCCTGCCCGGGGCATCCCATTCTGTGACTAAAGCAGCCTCTGTTTAAGACCATATAAGCATTTGCTCTTATCATATTTGAAATTAGGCCTGATAAAGACACTTTTGCTGGCCAAAGCCCTACTGGACCCTGCCAGCTCGATTCCTGCCCGGGGCATCCCATTCTGTGACTACAGCAGCCTCTGTTTAAGACCATATAAGCATTTGCTCTTATCATATTTGAAATTAGCCTGATAAAGACACTTTTGCTGGCCAAAGCACTACTGGACCCTGCCAGCTCGATTCCTGCCCGGGGCATCCCATTCTGTGACTAAAGCAGCCTCTGTTTAAGACCATATAAGCATTTGCTCTTATCATATTTGAAATTAGGCCTGATAAAGACACTTTTGCTGGCCAAAGCACTACTGGACCCTGCCAGCTCGATTCCTGCCCGGGGCATCCCATTCTGTGACTACAGCAGCCTCTGTTTAAGACCATATAAGCATTTGCTCTTATCATATTTGAAATTAGCCTGATAAAGACACTTTTGCTGGCCAAAGCACTACTGGACCCTGCCAGCTCGATTCCTGCCCGGGGCATCCCATTCTGTGACTAAAGCAGCCTCTGTTTAAGACCATATAAGCATTTGCTCTTATCATATTTGAAATTAGCCTGATAAAGACACTTTTGCTGGCCAAAGCCCTACTGGACCCTGCCAGGTCGATTCCTGCCCAGGGCATCCCATTCTGTGACTAAAGCAGCCTCTGTTTAAGACCATATAAGCATTTGCTCTTATCATATTTGAAATTAGGCCTGATAAAGACACTTTTGCTGGCCAAAGCCCTACTGGACCCTGCCAGCTCGATTCCTGCCCGGGGCATCCCATTCTGTGACTACAGCAGCCTCTGTTTAAGACCATATAAGCATTTGCTCTTATCATATTTGAAATTAGCCTGATAAAGACACTTTTGCTGGCCAAAGCACTACTGGACCCTGCCAGCTCGATTCCTGCCCGGGGCATCCCATTCTGTGACTAAAGCAGCCTCTGTTTAAGACCATATAAGCATTTGCTCTTATCATATTTGAAATTAGGCCTGATAAAGACACTTTTGCTGGCCAAAGCACTACTGGACCCTGCCAGCTCGATTCCTGCCCGGGGCATCCCATTCTGTGACTACAGCAGCCTCTGTTTAAGACCATATAAGCATTTGCTCTTATCATATTTGAAATTAGCCTGATAAAGACACTTTTGCTGGCCAAAGCACTACTGGACCCTGCCAGCTCGATTCCTGCCCGGGGCATCCCATTCTGTGACTAAAGCAGCCTCTGTTTAAGACCATATAAGCATTTGCTCTTATCATATTTGAAATTAGCCTGATAAAGACACTTTTGCTGGCCAAAGCCCTACTGGACCCTGCCAGGTCGATTCCTGCCCAGGGCATCCCATTCTGTGACTAAAGCAGCCTCTGTTTAAGACCATATAAGCATTTGCTCTTATCATATTTGAAATTAGGCTGATAAAGACACTTTTGCTGGCCAAAGCCCTACTGGACCCTGCCAGCTCGATTCCTGCCCGGGGCATCCCATTCTGTGACTACAGCAGCCTCTGTTTAAGACCATATAAGCATTTGCTCTTATCATATTTGAAATTAGCCTGATAAAGACACTTTTGCTGGCCAAAGCACTACTGGACCCTGCCAGCTCGATTCCTGCCCGGGGCATCCCATTCTGTGACTAAAGCAGCCTCTGTTTAAGACCATATAAGCATTTGCTCTTATCATATTTGAAATTAGGCCTGATAAAGACACATTTGCTGGCCAAAGCACTACTGGACCCTGCCAGCTCGATTCCTGCCCGGGGCATCCCATTCTGACTACAGCAGCCTCTGTTTAAGACCATATAAGCATTTGCTCTTATCATATTTGAAATTAGCCTGATAAAGACACTTTTGCTGGCCAAAGCACTACTGGACCCTGCCAGCTCGATTCCTGCCCGGGGCATCCCATTCTGTGACTAAAGCAGCCTCTGTTTAAGACCATATAAGCATTTGCTCTTATCATATTTGAAATTAGCCTGATAAAGACACTTTTGCTGGCCAAAGCCCTACTGGACCCTGCCAGGTCGATTCCTGCCCAGGGCATCCCATTCTGTGACTAAAGCAGCCTCTGTTTAAGACCATATAAGCATTTGCTCTTATCATATTTGAAATTAGGCCTGATAAAGACACTTTTGCTGGCCAAAGCCCTACTGGACCCTGCCAGCTCGATTCCTGCCCAGGGCATCCCATTCTGTGACTAAAGCAGCCTCTGTTTAAGACCATATAAGCATTTGCTCTTATCATATTTGAAATTAGGCCTGATAAAGACACTTTTGCTGGCCAAAGCCCTACTGGACCCTGCCAGGTCGATTCCTGCCCAGGGCATCCCATTCTGTGACTAAAGCAGCCTCTGTTTAAGACCATATAAGCATTTGCTCTTATCATATTTGAAATTAGGCCTGATAAAGACACTTTTGCTGGCCAAAGCCCTACTGGACCCTGCCAGCTCGATTCTGCCCGGGGCATCCCATTCTGTGACTACAGCAGCCTCTGTTTAAGACCATATAAGCATTTGCTCTTATCATATTTGAAATTAGCCTGATAAAGACACTTTTGCTGGCCAAAGCACTACTGGACCCTGCCAGCTCGATTCCTGCCCGGGGCATCCCATTCTGTGACTAAAGCAGCCTCTGTTTAAGACCATATAAGCATTTGCTCTTATCATATTTGAAATTAGGCCTGATAAAGACACTTTTGCTGACCAAAGCACTACTGGACCCTGCCAGCTCGATTCCTGCCCGGGGCATCCCATTCTGTGACTACAGCAGCCTCTGTTTAAGACCATATAAGCATTTGCTCTTATCATATTTGAAATTAGCCTGATAAAGACACTTTTGCTGGCCAAAGCACTACTGGACCCTGCCAGCTCGATTCCTGCCCGGGGCATCCCATTCTGTGACTAAAGCAGCCTCTGTTTAAGACCATATAAGCATTTGCTCTTATCATATTTGAAATTAGCCTGATAAAGACACTTTTGCTGGCCAAAGCCCTACTGGACCCTGCCAGGTCGATTCCTGCCCAGGGCATCCCATTCTGTGACTAAAGCAGCCTCTGTTTAAGACCATATAAGCATTTGCTCTTATCATACTTGAAATTAGGCCTGATAAAGACACTTTTGCTGGCCAAAGCCCTACTGGACCCTGCCAGCTCGATTCCTGCCCAGGGCATCCCATTCTGTGACTAAAGCAGCCTCTGTTTAAGACCATATAAGCATTTGCTCTTATCATATTTGAAATTAGGCCTGATAAAGACACTTTTGCTGGCCAAAGCCCTACTGGACCCTGCCAGGTCGATTCCTGCCCAGGGCATCCCATTCTGTGACTAAAGCAGCCTCTGTTTAAGACCATATAAGCATTTGCTCTTATCATATTTGAAATTAGGCCTGATAAAGACACTTTTGCTGGCCAAAGCCCTACTGGACCCTGCCAGCTCGATTCCTGCCCGGGGCATCCCATTCTGTGACTACAGCAGCCTCTGTTTAAGACCATATAAGCATTTGCTCTTATCATATTTGAAATTAGCCTGATAAAGACACTTTTGCTGGCCAAAGCACTACTGGACCCTGCCAGCTCGATTCCTGCCCGGGGCATCCCATTCTGTGACTAAAGCAGCCTCTGTTTAAGACCATATAAGCATTTGCTCTTATCATATTTGAAATTAGGCCTGATAAAGACACTTTTGCTGGCCAAAGCACTACTGGACCCTGCCAGCTCGATTCCTGCCCGGGGCATCCCATTCTGTGACTACAGCAGCCTCTGTTTAAGACCATATAAGCATTTGCTCTTATCATATTTGAAATTAGCCTGATAAAGACACTTTTGCTGGCCAAAGCACTACTGGACCCTGCCAGCTCGATTCCTGCCCGGGGCATCCCATTCTGTGACTAAAGCAGCCTCTGTTTAAGACCATATAAGCATTTGCTCTTATCATATTTGAAATTAGGCCTGATAAAGACACTTTTGCTGGCCAAAGCACTACTGGACCCTGCCAGCTCGATTCCTGCCCGGGGCATCCCATTCTGTGACTAAAGCAGCCTCTGTTTAAGACCATATAAGCATTTGCTCTTATCATATTTGAAATTAGGCCTGATAAAGACACTTTTGCTGGCCAAAGCCCTACTGGACCCTGCCAGCTCGATTCCTGCCCGGGGCATCCCATTCTGTGACTACAGCAGCCTCTGTTTAAGACCATATAAGCATTTGCTCTTATCATATTTGAAATTAGGCCTGATAAAGACACTTTTGCTGGCCAAAGCACTACTGGACCCTGCCAGCTCGATTCCTGCCCGGGGCATCCCATTCTGTGACTAAAGCAGCCTCTGTTTAAGACCATATAAGCATTTGCTCTTATCATATTTGAAATTAGGCCTGATAAAGACACTTTTGCTGGCCAAAGCACTACTGGACCCTGCCAGCTCGATTCCTGCCCGGGGCATCCCATTCTGTGACTACAGCAGCCTCTGTTTAAGACCATATAAGCATTTGCTCTTATCATATTTGAAATTAGCCTGATAAAGACACTTTTGCTGGCCAAAGCACTACTGGACCCTGCCAGCTCGATTCCTGCCCGGGGCATCCCATTCTGTGACTAAAGCAGCCTCTGTTTAAGACCATATAAGCATTTGCTCTTATCATATTTGAAATTAGGCCTGATAAAGACACTTTTGCTGGCCAAAGCCCTACTGGACCCTGCCAGCTCGATTCCTGCCCGGGGCATCCCATTCTGTGACTACAGCAGCCTCTGTTTAAGACCATATAAGCATTTGCTCTTATCATATTTGAAATTAGCCTGATAAAGACACTTTTGCTGGCCAAAGCACTACTGGACCCTGCCAGCTCGATTCCTGCCCGGGGCATCCCATTCTGTGACTAAAGCAGCCTCTGTTTAAGACCATATAAGCATTTGCTCTTATCATATTTGAAATTAGGCCTGATAAAGACACTTTTGCTGGCCAAAGCACTACTGGACCCTGCCAGCTCGATTCCTGCCCGGGGCATCCCATTCTGTGACTACAGCAGCCTCTGTTTAAGACCATATAAGCATTTGCTCTTATCATATTTGAAATTAGCCTGATAAAGACACTTTTGCTGGCCAAAGCACTACTGGACCCTGCCAGCTCGATTCCTGCCCGGGGCATCCCATTCTGTGACTAAAGCAGCCTCTGTTTAAGACCATATAAGCATTTGCTCTTATCATATTTGAAATTAGCCTGATAAAGACACTTTTGCTGGCCAAAGCCCTACTGGACCCTGCCAGGTCGATTCCTGCCCAGGGCATCCCATTCTGTGACTAAAGCAGCCTCTGTTTAAGACCATATAAGCATTTGCTCTTATCATATTTGAAATTAGGCCTGATAAAGACACTTTTGCTGGCCAAAGCCCTACTGGACCCTGCCAGCTCGATTCCTGCCCGGGGCATCCCATTCTGTGACTACAGCAGCCTCTGTTTAAGACCATATAAGCATTTGCTCTTATCATATTTGAAATTAGCCTGATAAAGACACTTTTGCTGGCCAAAGCACTACTGGACCCTGCCAGCTCGATTCCTGCCCGGGGCATCCCATTCTGTGACTAAAGCAGCCTCTGTTTAAGACCATATAAGCATTTGCTCTTATCATATTTGAAATTAGGCCTGATAAAGACACTTTTGCTGGCCAAAGCACTACTGGACCCTGCCAGCTCGATTCCTGCCCGGGGCATCCCATTCTGTGACTACAGCAGCCTCTGTTTAAGACCATATAAGCATTTGCTCTTATCATATTTGAAATTAGCCTGATAAAGACACTTTTGCTGGCCAAAGCACTACTGGACCCTGCCAGCTCGATTCCTGCCCGGGGCATCCCATTCTGTGACTAAAGCAGCCTCTGTTTAAGACCATATAAGCATTTGCTCTTATCATATTTGAAATTAGCCTGATAAAGACACTTTTGCTGGCCAAAGCCCTACTGGACCCTGCCAGGTCGATTCTGCCCAGGGCATCCCATTCTGTGACTAAAGCAGCCTCTGTTTAAGACCATATAAGCATTTGCTCTTATCATATTTGAAATTAGGCCTGATAAAGACACTTTTGCTGGCCAAAGCCCTACTGGACCCTGCCAGCTCGATTCCTGCCCGGGGCATCCCATTCTGTGACTACAGCAGCCTCTGTTTAAGACCATATAAGCATTTGCTCTTATCATATTTGAAATTAGCCTGATAAAGACACTTTTGCTGGCCAAAGCACTACTGGACCCTGCCAGCTCGATTCCTGCCCGGGGCATCCCATTCTGTGACTAAAGCAGCCTCTGTTTAAGACCATATAAGCATTTGCTCTTATCATATTTGAAATTAGGCCTGATAAAGACACTTTTGCTGGCCAAAGCACTACTGGACCCTGCCAGCTCGATTCCTGCCCGGGGCATCCCATTCTGTGACTACAGCAGCCTCTGTTTAAGACCATATAAGCATTTGCTCTTATCATATTTGAAATTAGCCTGATAAAGACACTTTTGCTGGCCAAAGCCCTACTGGACCCTGCCAGCTCGATTCCTGCCCAGGGCATCCCATTCTGTGACTAAAGCAGCCTCTGTTTAAGACCATATAAGCATTTGCTCTTATCATATTTGAAATTAGGCCTGATAAAGACACTTTTGCTGGCCAAAGCCCTACTGGACCCTGCCAGGTCGATTCCTGCCCAGGGCATCCCATTCTGTGACTAAAGCAGCCTCTGTTTAAGACCATATAAGCATTTGCTCTTATCATATTTGAAATTAGGCCTGATAAAGACACTTTTGCTGGCCAAAGCCCTACTGGACCCTGCCAGCTCGATTCCTGCCCGGGGCATCCCATTCTGTGACTACAGCAGCCTCTGTTTAAGACCATATAAGCATTTGCTCTTATCATATTTGAAATTAGCCTGATAAAGACACTTTTGCTGGCCAAAGCACTACTGGACCCTGCCAGCTCGATTCCTGCCCGGGGCATCCCATTCTGTGACTAAAGCAGCCTCTGTTTAAGACCATATAAGCATTTGCTCTTATCATATTTGAAATTAGGCCTGATAAAGACACTTTTGCTGGCCAAAGCACTACTGGACCCTGCCAGCTCGATTCCTGCCCGGGGCATCCCATTCTGTGACTACAGCAGCCTCTGTTTAAGACCATATAAGCATTTGCTCTTATCATATTTGAAATTAGCCTGATAAAGACACTTTTGCTGGCCAAAGCACTACTGGACCCTGCCAGCTCGATTCCTGCCCGGGGCATCCCATTCTGTGACTAAAGCAGCCTCTGTTTAAGACCATATAAGCATTTGCTCTTATCATATTTGAAATTAGCCTGATAAAGACACTTTTGCTGGCCAAAGCCCTACTGGACCCTGCCAGGTCGATTCCTGCCCAGGGCATCCCATTCTGTGACTAAAGCAGCCTCTGTTTAAGACCATATAAGCATTTGCTCTTATCATATTTGAAATTAGGCCTGATAAAGACACTTTTGCTGGCCAAAGCCCTACTGGACCCTGCCAGCTCGATTCCTGCCCGGGGCATCCCATTCTGTGACTACAGCAGCCTCTGTTTAAGACCATATAAGCATTTGCTCTTATCATATTTGAAATTAGCCTGATAAAGACACTTTTGCTGGCCAAAGCACTACTGGACCCTGCCAGCTCGATTCCTGCCCGGGGCATCCCATTCTGTGACTAAAGCAGCCTCTGTTTAAGACCATATAAGCATTTGCTCTTATCATATTTGAAATTAGGCCTGATAAAGACACTTTTGCTGGCCAAAGCACTACTGGACCCTGCCAGCTCGATTCCTGCCCGGGGCATCCCATTCTGTGACTACAGCAGCCTCTGTTTAAGACCATATAAGCATTTGCTCTTATCATATTTGAAATTAGCCTGATAAAGACACTTTTGCTGGCCAAAGCACTACTGGACCCTGCCAGCTCGATTCCTGCCCGGGG
Organism: Gastrophryne carolinensis; assembly: GCA_027917425.1. Taxonomy (NCBI): domain Eukaryota; kingdom Metazoa; phylum Chordata; class Amphibia; order Anura; family Microhylidae; genus Gastrophryne; species Gastrophryne carolinensis. The sequence goes on along the minus strand of CM051241.1, from coordinate 111,055,274 downwards.
CATCCCATTCTGTGACTAAAGCAGCCTCTGTTTAAGACCATATAAGCATTTGCTCTTATCATATTTGAAATTAGCCTGATAAAGACACTTTTGCTGGCCAAAGCCCTACTGGACCCTGCCAGGTCGATTCCTGCCCAGGGCATCCCATTCTGTGACTAAAGCAGCCTCTGTTTAAGACCATATAAGCATTTGCTCTTATCATATTTGAAATTAGGCCTGATAAAGACACTTTTGCTGGCCAAAGCCTACTGGACCCTGCCAGCTCGATTCCTGCCCAGGGCATCCCATTCTGTGACTAAAGCAGCCTCTGTTTAAGACCATATAAGCATTTGCTCTTATCATATTTGAAATTAGGCCTGATAAAGACACTTTTGCTGGCCAAAGCCCTACTGGACCCTGCCAGGTCGATTCCTGCCCAGGGCATCCCATTCTGTGACTAAAGCAGCCTCTGTTTAAGACCATATAAGCATTTGCTCTTATCATATTTGAAATTAGGCCTGATAAAGACACTTTTGCTGGCCAAAGCCCTACTGGACCCTGCCAGCTCGATTCCTGCCCGGGGCATCCCATTCTGTGACTACAGCAGCCTCTGTTTAAGACCATATAAGCATTTGCTCTTATCATATTTGAAATTAGCCTGATAAAGACACTTTTGCTGGCCAAAGCACTACTGGACCCTGCCAGCTCGATTCCTGCCCGGGGCATCCCATTCTGTGACTAAAGCAGCCTCTGTTTAAGACCATATAAGCATTTGCTCTTATCATATTTGAAATTAGGCCTGATAAAGACACTTTTGCTGGCCAAAGCACTACTGGACCCTGCCAGCTCGATTCCTGCCCGGGGCATCCCATTCTGTGACTACAGCAGCCTCTGTTTAAGACCATATAAGCATTTGCTCTTATCATATTTGAAATTAGCCTGATAAAGACACTTTTGCTGGCCAAAGCACTACTGGACCCTGCCAGCTCGATTCCTGCCCGGGCATCCCATTCTGTGACTAAAGCAGCCTCTGTTTAAGACCATATAAGCATTTGCTCTTATCATATTTGAAATTAGGCCTGATAAAGACACTTTTGCTGGCCAAAGCACTACTGGACCCTGCCAGCTCGATTCCTGCCCGGGGCATCCCATTCTGTGACTAAAGCAGCCTCTGTTTAAGACCATATAAGCATTTGCTCTTATCATATTTGAAATTAGCCTGATAAAGACACTTTTGCTGGCCAAAGCCCTACTGGACCCTGCCAGCTCGATTCCTGCCCGGGGCATCCCATTCTGTGACTACAGCAGCCTCTGTTTAAGACCATATAAGCATTTGCTCTTATCATATTTGAAATTAGCCTGATAAAGACACTTTTGCTGGCCAAAGCACTACTGGACCCTGCCAGCTCGATTCCTGCCCGGGGCATCCCATTCTGTGACTAAAGCAGCCTCTGTTTAAGACCATATAAGCATTTGCTCTTATCATATTTGAAATTAGGCCTGATAAAGACACTTTTGCTGGCCAAAGCACTACTGGACCCTGCCAGCTCGATTCCTGCCCGGGGCATCCCATTCTGTGACTACAGCAGCCTCTGTTTAAGACCATATAAGCATTTGCTCTTATCATATTTGAAATTAGCCTGATAAAGACACTTTTGCTGGCCAAAGCACTACTGGACCCTGCCAGCTCGATTCCTGCCCGGGGCATCCCATTCTGTGACTAAAGCAGCCTCTGTTTAAGACCATATAAGCATTTGCTCTTATCATATTTGAAATTAGGCCTGATAAAGACACTTTTGCTGGCCAAAGCACTACTGGACCCTGCCAGGTCCATTCCTGCCCGGGGCATCCCATTCTGTGACTACAGCAGCCTCTGTTTAAGACCATATAAGCATTTGCTCTTATCATATTTGAAATTAGCCTGATAAAGACACTTTTGCTGGCCAAAGCACTACTGGACCCTGCCAGGTCCATTCCTGCCCAGGGCATCCCATTCTGTGACTTAAAGCAGCCTCTGTTTAAGACCATATAAGCATTTGCTCTTATCATATTTGAAATTAGGCCTGATAAAGACACTTTTGCTGGCCAAAGCACTACTGGACCCTGCCAGGTCGATTCCTGCCCGGGGCATCCCATTCTGTGACTACAGCAGCCTCTGTTTAAGACCATATAAGCATTTGCTCTTATCATATTTGAAATTAGCCTGATAAAGACACTTTTGCTGGCCAAAGCACTACTGGACCCTGCCTGCCAGGTCCATTCCTGCCCAGGGCATCCCATTCTGTGACTAAAGCAGCCTCTGTTTAAGACCATATAAGCATTTGCTCTTATTATATTTATATTATAAGACACTTTTGCTGGGCATAGGCTTACTGCTGCCTGCCAGGTGCACTTCTGTTGAGGCATCCCATTCTGTAACATAGCATACCCCTCTTTATTTACACTAAGCAGCTCTCTTATTTACACTAAGCAGGCCTGTTGGAGGCTGAGTGTTACTGCTCACTTTTGGTGTGCATTATATTCTGTTTCATATAGACCCACCGCTGCCCGGGGTTTTTTTAAATATCACCTACTACCACGCCAGTTAGACTATGTCGGGCAGACAAGTGCCTGGAAGTGAAAAGAGGAGTGGCAGAGGCCAAGATTCCGCAGGCAGAGCTCGCATCAGACTGGGGGCCAGTAGCAGCAGGAGTCACGCTGAGAGACCTAATCTGCCAGTATCTGCTAGCGGTCGGGTCTCCACCAGTAACGCATCTGCCGTGGTAGATTGGTTGACGCGCTCATCAACAACATCATCACAACTTACGTCTGAGACCCCCAGTCTAGGGTCGGTAGGTTCCTCTGACACAACCCTGAGTTGGCATGCCCCGAGAGCAGTCCCTGTCCTCCCATTGCCTCTGGCCTACGCCGTTCCCTCCCCCAGCGACGTATCCTATGCTTTGGGTTCAGCTCCACTCTTTAGTGAGGAGGACCATCAGATAGAGGACAGTCAGCAGCTACTGCCCAGCCAAGAAATGGAGGTGGCTTCTTTAGCTAGGCAGACAAATAGTGATGTGGACAGTGTCGTGGGTGCTGCGAGCGTTCCAGCTCCTGCGCCAGACACTGTTGACGAATCCACGAACATCAGTGACGTACAGCCACAACTCGGTGATGATGATGATGATGACGATGAAGCCGATCGCACTTGGGAGCCGGGTGATGAAGGGGCTTCATCGTCATCATCAGGAGAAGAGGGGTGCAGGTTGCCCCGGAGTCAGCAGCTGAGGCAGCAAGGTGGTAGCAGTCAGCATGGGGGCACAATTCCAAAGGCTGGAGCCGGCCGGGGCCGGGGCCGGGGTAGAGCACCTGCTGTGCGGCAGTCTACCTTATCGGGAGGTAGTGGAGCAGGGGTTCCTGGAGTTGGCAACAGCAGCAGTGAATCAGTGAGGCCAGGGGGTGGGAAAAGTAGCTACTCGGCAGTGTGGCAGTTTTTCCTGAGGCATCCGCAGGAGGGTAACATGGCCACATGCAAGATATGTAGGCAAAAGGTGAAGCGTGGCCAGGGTCCAAATGTTGGCACCACGGCCCTGCGTCAACATATGATGCGTCACCATAAAACGACCTGGGAGAACCGAGGCTCCCAAGGGGTGGTCCAGTCTGCTTCCTCACCAAGTGAGCTCCCAATTTCTGCCAGCCAAGGCTCCAGCACCTCAGCCGAAGGCAGCTGTGCGTCATACCCATCCTCTGTCGCTCCTGCTCCTCCTCCTCCAAGTCATGCATCCCGCCAGCAATCCATCAGCGAAGCCATGTCCAAGAGACAGCAGTATGCGCCCACTCATCCTACGGCGCAGAAGCTGAATGTGCTCCTGTCCAAGTTGCTGGTGCTGCAGTCGCTCCCTTTTCAGGTGGTGGAATCTGCACCTTTCAGAGAACTGATGGCTTGTGCCGAGCCGAGGTGGAGAGTCCCAAGCCGTCATTTCTTTGCCAAGAAGGCAGTACCAGCGCTGCACACTTTTGTTGAACAGAAGGTGGGCCAGTCCTTGAGCCTGTCGGTGTGTAGCAAAATACATGGCAGCGCCGACATCTGGAGCTGTAACTACGGTCAGGGGCAGTACATGTCGTTTACGGCCCACTGGGTGAATGTGGTCCCTTTGCAGCAGCAACTTGGACAGGTCACGCCGCTTCGGCCTCCGCGCTCTCTGCCCATTGGGCCTGTGACACCGTGCGACTCGGCCTCCTCATCCTCCGCCATCTCCTCACCCTCCACTGTAGGCTCAAGTCTCAGTGCCCCTCCAGTCTACCATGTGTGCAGGGCACGGAGGTGTCACGCAGTGCTTCACATGGTTTGTCTTGGCGAACGGAGTCACACAGGGGAGGAACTGCTTAAATGTATTCATCAGGAAATCCAAACATGGCTTACTCCGAGAAAACTTAAAATGGGAATCATGGTTACCGACAATGGGAAGAACATTTTGTCTGCGCTGCGCCAAGGAAGCCTGACCCATGCCCCCTGCATGGCTCACGTCTTCAATCTGGTTGTCAAGCGGTTTCTGAAGTGTTCCCCCCATCTGCAGGACATCCTAACAACTTCACGGAAACTTTGCATGCACTTCAGCCACTCCTACACCGCCAAACACACCCTTCTTGAGCTACAGCGTCAGAATGGTATCCCCCAACATAGTCTGATTTGCGATGTTTCCACCCGTTGGAATTCCACCCTTCACATGTTGGACCGATTATATGAACAGAGAAAAGCCATCACGGATTTCCTGATGATCCAAGCAGATAGGGGGACTCCCCTGTGTAACTTCAATGTCAACCAGTGGCAGCTCATACGTGACACCTGCCGTTTGCTCAGGCCCTTTGAGGAAGCCACTTTATTTGTCAGTCGGCAGGATTACGGGATGAACGACGTGATTCCACTGCTTCATGTACTACAGCACATGTTGGAAACCATGGCTGGTCAGGGCACTGGAGACATGGCGTTTACATCTTACGGCCACATGAACCCCCTTGGAGCTGAACTGGAGGAGGAGGAGGAGGAAGAGGAGGAGGAGGAGTTGCCCAGCGAAACACAGTTTAGGCTTGGCGAAATGGCTGGTTTATCTAGTCAGCGGACAGGAGAGGAGGAGCAGGAGCAGCCAGAGGAGCTAGAGGTTTTTGAGGAAGGAGAGACAGAGGACCCGGGCACACCGTGGCAGTATGCAGTGGAGATGGAGACAGGTAGTCCATCCGAGTCACTTGCGCAAATGGCACGAAGCATGCTCACGTGCTTGCGTAGTGACCCCAGAATTGTTTCCATCTGTCGGCGGGATGACTTCTGGCTGTCCACCTTATTGGACCCTCGCTTCCGGCACAAAATGGGGGCATTTTTTAAACCCACCGAGAGGGAGGACAAACTCAACTACTACAAAGACATTCTACGTAGGCAGTTAGCCGATGCCTATCTGCGCCATGGTCCATACTCTCGCAGGTCTGACTCGAGGGGACCTCTGCGCTCACCTTCCACTGCCATGGCCGCTGGGGGGGTTGGCAGCAGCAGCAGCAGAAGCTCCATCAGCAGCAGCAGCCTCAGTCTTCAGTCGCTAATGAGTAGCTTTCTACACCCGCATAGTGAGGCTACTCATGAGCAGCAGGAAGACCTGGAGCAGGACCTGAACCAGCAGGTCATGTCATACTTTGACATGACCATGCCAACACACCTTGAGGATCCGCTGGACTTCTGGGCAGCCAAACTTGATTTGTGGCCGCAACTAGCAGAGTTTGCCCTGGAAAAGCTGTCCTGCCCGGCAAGTAGCGTGCCATCTGAGCGGGTGTTTAGTGCGGCGGGGGCCATAGTTACGGCGAGGAGAACTCGTCTGTCAACTAAAAATGTGGAGAGACTCACCTTTGTCAAAATGAATCAGGGATGGATCAGCCAGGATTTCCACCCACCAATGCCTGATGCATGCGACTAGATTCAGCATGGTGCCACGTTTTACACTTTCCAAATGGTGCAAAACATATTTATGTCTTTAGGCCATTTTTTGGGCTCCTGCTGCTGCTACTGTCAACTCCTGCCAACTCCAGGGTGTGATTCATCCAATTTTTGGGCTCCTGAGGCCAACTCCAGTGTATATTTGGGCTCCTGCTGCTGCTGCTGCCAACTTCTGCCAACTCCAGGGTGTGATTCATCCAATTTTTGGGCTCCTGAGGCCAACTCCAGTGTATATTTGGGCTCCTGCTGCTGCTACTGTCAACTCCTGCCAACTCCAGGGTGTGATTCATCCAATTTTTGGGCTCCTGAGGCCAACTCCAGTGTATATTTGGGCTCCTGCTGCTGCTACTGTCAACTCCTGCCAACTCCAGGGTGTGATTCATCCAATTTTTGGGCTCCTGAAGCCAACTCCAGTGTATATTTGGGCTCCTGCTGCTGCTACTGTCAACTCCTGCCAACTCCAGGGTGTGATTCATCCAATTTTTGGGCTCCTGAAGCCAACTCCAGTGTATATTTGGGCTCCTGCTGCTGCTGCTGCCAACTTCTGCCAACTCCAGGGTGTGATTCATCCAATTTTTGGGCTCCTGAGGCCAACTCCAGTGTATATTTGGGCTCCTGCTGCTGCTACTGTCAACTCCTGCCAACTCCAGGGTGTGATTCATCCAATTGTTGGGCTCCTGAGGCCAACTCCAGTGTATATTTGGGCTCCTGCTGCTGCTACTGTCAACTCCTGCCAACTCCAGGGTGTGATTCATCCAATTTTTGGGCTCCTGAGGCCAACTCCAGTGTATATTTGGGCTCCTGCTGCTGCTACTGTCAACTCCTGCCAACTCCAGGGTGTGATTCATCCAATTTTTGGGCTCCTGAAGCCAACTCCAGTGTATATTTGGGCTCCTGCTGCTGCTACTGTCAACTCCTGCCAACTCCAGGGTGTGATTCATCCAATTTTTGGGCTCCTGAAGCCAACTCCAGTGTATATTTGGGCTCCTGCTGCTGCTGCTGCCAACTCCTGCCAACTCCAGGGTGTGATTCATCCAATTTTTGGGCTCCTGAGGCCAACTCCAGTGTATATTTGGGCTCCTGCTGCTGCTACTGTCAACTCCTGCCAACTCCAGGGTGTGATTCATCCAATTTTTGGGCTCCTGAAGCCAACTCCAGTGTATATTTGGGCTCCTGCTGCTGCTGCTGTCAACTCCTGCCAACTCCAGGGTGTGATTCATCCAATTTTTGGGCTCCTGAAGCCAACTCCAGTGTATATTTGGGCTCCTGCTGCTGCTGCTGTCAACTCCTGCCAACTCCAGGGTGTGATTCATCCAATTTTTGGGCTCCTGAAGCCAACTCCAGTGTATATTTGGGCTCCTGCTGCTGCTGCTGCCAACTCCTGCCAACTCCAGGGTGTGATTCATCCAATTTTTGGGCTCCTGAAGCCAACTCCAGTGTATATTTGGGCTCCTGCTGCTGCTGCTGCCAACTTCTGCCAACTCCAGGGTGTGATTCATCCAATTTTTGGGCTCCTGAAGCCAACTCCAGTGTATATTTGGGCTCCTGCTGCTGCTGCTGCCAACTCCTGCCAACTCCAGGGTGTGATTCATCCAATTTTTGGGCTCCTGAGGCCAACTCCAGTGTATATTTGGGCTCCTGCTGCTGCTACTGTCAACTCCTGCCAACTCCAGGGTGTGATTCATCCAATTTTTGGGCTCCTGAGGCCAACTCCAGTGTATATTTGGGCTCCTGCTGCTGCTACTGTCAACTCCTGCCAACTCCAGGGTGTGATTCATCCAATTTTTGGGCTCCTGAAGCCAACTCCAGTGTATATTTGGGCTCCTGCTGCTGCTGCTGCCAACTTCTGCCAACTCCAGGGTGTGATTCATCCAATTTTTGGGCTCCTGAGGCCAACTCCAGTGTATATTTGGGCTCCTGCTGCTGCTACTGTCAACTCCTGCCAACTCCAGGGTGTGATTCATCCAATTTTTGGGCTCCTGAGGCCAACTCCAGTGTATATTTGGGCTCCTGCTGCTGCTACTGTCAACTCCTGCCAACTCCAGGGTGTGATTCATCCAATTTTTGGGCTCCTGAGGCCAACTCCAGTGTATATTTGGGCTCCTGCTGCTGCTACTGTCAACTCCTGCCAACTCCAGGGTGTGATTCATCCAATTTTTGGGCTCCTGAGGCCAACTCCAGTGTATATTTGGGCTCCTGCTGCTGCTACTGTCAACTCCTGCCAACTCCAGGGTGTGATTCATCCAATTTTTGGGCTCCTGAAGCCAACTCCAGTGTATATTTGGGCTCCTGCTGCTGCTGCTGCCAACTTCTGCCAACTCCAGGGTGTGATTCATCCAATTTTTGGGCTCCTGAGGCCAACTCCAGTGTATATTTGGGCTCCTGCTGCTGCTACTGTCAACTCCTGCCAACTCCAGGGTGTGATTCATCCAATTTTTGGGCTCCTGAAGCCAACTCCAGTGTATATTTGGGCTCCTGCTGCTGCTGCTGTCAACTCCTGCCAACTCCAGGGTGTGATTCATCCAATTTTTGGGCTCCTGAAGCCAACTCCAGTGTATATTTGGGCTCCTGCTGCTGCTGCTGTCAACTCCTGCCAACTCCAGGGTGTGATTCATCCAATTTTTGGGCTCCTGAAGCCAACTCCAGTGTATATTTGGGCTCCTGCTGCTGCTGCTGCCAACTCCTGCCAACTCCAGGGTGTGATTCATCCAATTTTTGGGCTCCTGAAGCCAACTCCAGTGTATATTTGGGCTCCTGCTGCTGCTGCTGCCAACTCCTGCCAACTCCAGGGTGTGATTCATCCAATTTTTGGGCTCCTGAAGCCAACTCCAGTGTATATTTGGGCTCCTGCTGCTGCTGCTGCCAACTCCTGCCAACTCCAGGGTGTGATTCATCCAATTTTTGGGCTCCTGAGGCCAACTCCAGTGTATATTTGGGCTCCTGCTGCTGCTACTGTCAACTCCTGCCAACTCCAGGGTGTGATTCATCCAATTTTTGGGCTCCTGAGGCCAACTCCAGTGTATATTTGGGCTCCTGCTGCTGCTACTGTCAACTCCTGCCAACTCCAGGGTGTGATTCATCCAATTTTTGGGCTCCTGAAGCCAACTCCAGTGTATATTTGGGCTCCTGCTGCTGCTGCTGCCAACTTCTGCCAACTCCAGGGTGTGATTCATCCAATTTTTGGGCTCCTGAGGCCAACTCCAGTGTATATTTGGGCTCCTGCTGCTGCTACTGTCAACTCCTGCCAACTCCAGGGTGTGATTCATCCAATTTTTGGGCTCCTGAGGCCAACTCCAGTGTATATTTGGGCTCCTGCTGCTGCTACTGTCAACTCCTGCCAACTCCAGGGTGTGATTCATCCAATTTTTGGGCTCCTGAGGCCAACTCCAGTGTATATTTGGGCTCCTGCTGCTGCTACTGTCAACTCCTGCCAACTCCAGGGTGTGATTCATCCAATTTTTGGGCTCCTGAAGCCAACTCCAGTGTATATTTGGGCTCCTGCTGCTGCTACTGTCAACTCCTGCCAACTCCAGGGTGTGATTCATCCAATTTTTGGGCTCCTGAGGCCAACTCCAGTGTATATTTGGGCTCCTGCTGCTGCTACTGTCAACTCCTGCCAACTCCAGGGTGTGATTCATCCAATTTTTGGGCTCCTGAAGCCAACTCCAGTGTATATTTGGGCTCCTGCTGCTGCTGCTGTCAACTCCTGCCAACTCCAGGGTGTGATTCATCCAATTTTTGGGCTCCTGAAGCCAACTCCAGTGTATATTTGGGCTCCTGCTGCTGCTGCTGCCAACTTCTGCCAACTCCAGGGTGTGATTCATCCAATTTTTGGGCTCCTGAGGCCAACTCCAGTGTATATTTGGGCTCCTGCTGCTGCTACTGTCAACTCCTGACAACTCCAGGGTGTGATTCATCCAATTTTTGGGCTCCTGAAGCCAACTCCAGTGTATATTTGGGCTCCTGCTGCTGCTGCTGTCAACTCCTGCCAACTCCAGGGTGTGATTCATCCAATTTTTGGGCTCCTGAAGCCAACTCCAGTGTATATTTGGGCTCCTGCTGCTGCTGCTGCCAACTCCTGCCAACTCCAGGGTGTGATTCATCCAATTTTTGGGCTCCTGAAGCCAACTCCAGTGTATATTTGGGCTCCTGCTGCTGCTGCTGCCAACTCCTGCCAACTCCAGGGTGTGATTCATCCAATTTTTGGGCTCCTGAGGCCAACTCCAGTGTATATTTGGGCTCCTTCTGCCCCTCATAGTGATGCCACTTCAACTCTCTGCAATTGTGCCGCTCTGCGATTCTATTAGCGATGCCTCTGATCTGCATGTGATATTTCTTCAAAGTATTATTTAACTAACCCAGCACGCATCCTGTGCGTGTTACAGCAAGGCTGAATGGTTTACAACCCTATTGAGGCTGTAGGAGGCTCAGAAATAGCCGTTTTTAATAGCGATTCGTCGCGAATTTATTCGGGTCGAAACGATTTTTGACGGAAAATTCGGCGAATCAGTCGAATCGAATTTTTCAAAAGTTCGCTCATCTCTAATCTCAAGGTTTTTACCCGAATAGCCTTGTCTACAGAGCCCTGTGAGGATGCCATCCCTAGGCTGTTGTGGGTGGAATAACATTGCAGTCATAGGTCTGGGGCTACATTAATGTGTTGTGCTGTGGTTACAGGATTAGCTCAATTCAATAAAATTTTTTGTATTAAGATCCAGGCAATCAACTCTACCTGCATACTCACCTCCATTGATTAGCGTATAGATCCTGATGACAACAGTGTCTTCCTTTACGATCCTTCATAGTAAGGTTTACGTCAATCCCGATTTAAAATGTCTAAAAATGCCCCAAAACAAGCACTAGTACCCACCCATTCACATCTTGTTTGCCAGTGGGATTTTCTGGGGGGTGCATGTGTGTGGCCCTGCAAAGGGACCTATCTACCTAGGGAAACATCTAATCTGCTAGTGGTCACTTAGGCCTTTGGTACCAACAGGCAGATTCATTACTAACGCCTGGTATCGGCAGATGAGCGTCTGTACAGAGGCGCTAAGATCAACCGCTAGTATACGCTGTGATCGGCTATCGGGCGCTGTAACGGAGCGCCTCAGTCGCTGTAGTAACCTGGCCAGCATTGATGAATGAGAAGCATGTTGGGCGTTCTAACAACAGTACAGCGTTGCAGGGAGCGAAAGTTAGCGCCAGCTCATTGCGACCGACTCTCAGCGACTCACACCATATTCAACAAAAAAACAGACACACAGAGCGTAGGTGCTCTGGATCTGGTCGCTATAGCATAGAGCGCCAGAAGCTGTGTGATTAAAGTCTGTTTTTGAACACATATCCACCAGTAACAACGCGAAAACACATGGAATGACACTGATGTAACATTGTGACATTAAAGCGGACCTTCACTCTAAATAAGAGTCTATCTTATATGTTTCCCACACCCTGTACATACAGATTGCTCACATTAAAAATCATCCTACCTGCATCTACTGCATTTTATAAGCCTTTAAACATCCAAGATGGCGGCTTATGGAAGCTGCCATTTTTGCAGGCAGCCTGCAAACAGGAAGTGCCTGCAAATAGGAAGTGACTGTGCTGCTCTGCATTCTGGGACTGCTGACCTTTCCCTGACCCCAGCTCTGCTCTGTCTGAGCAAAGCACAGCTATAACCCGCCCCCCTGTACCTTATCCCACTCTCCTCTCCTCAGTAAGTGTGATGCTTCTGAGTCAAGATGGCGGCGCCCGTATCCTAAATTCCCGAACAGAGTTGCAGCCCAGTGGGGGAAAGTATAATAAATTAGTGACTAAACATGTAAAATATATTAATTTTAGATGCTGAGGAATTGTTTTTTAAGAGTTTGGGCTTTTCATTAAATCATGGTGAAGGTCCGGTTTAACACTTTAATACCAGACCTGTAATGACAATTCTGAATATAAATATAAAAAATCTAAAACGTTTTCAAAAAATACTTTTTCTAGGCCAGGGGAGGTGACACAAATATTTGAGAGAAAAAAAAATCAATTAAAAACTAAAAACCCTGTTTAAACAGATGAAAAGTAACGTCCATTGAAATGTATGGGAGGTAGCGACAGGTAATACCTGGCGCTCTGGAAGCTAGAGCTCCAGCGCTATACGCTGAGCAGCCTGTGGTGCTGAGTCTCTCACCAGAATCGCCATCATAGCGTTCACCAGACACTGCCTGCCGCTTACAGGGCACTACCTGCCACTATCTCTTGATGAATAAATCCCCAAGTCTCAGAGAATTCAGAAGAGGGAGTAGAATGGCCTATTCATGGTGACGGGATTTGGGTTGCCCGGGGGATGGTGACCGAATGGCTTATGGTATGATTTGGGTGTTCAAACACCTCCTGACATTTGGCTATATATGGCCTGTTTTACAATGTCCCTGCCTTCCCTGTTTTCACCATGTGTGAGGTGAGAGGGTAAAACCATGGCGAATGGAGCTAAAACTGGTGAACACCAGTGACAACTGACTTTCGTGCAGCATTTTGTGTTGTTGCGCTGCTCAAAATTAGTGGCATTACCTTTGCAAAATGGTTTGGTGGACACAGACAAACTGCTGTGACAGATTTGGTAAAGAAAAATAATGACATTCTGAAATTCTACTGCATATGTAGGCATGGAAAGGTCTCAGAATATATATGTGGGGTGTCCTGGGATTGTCTTGGTTGCTTAAAAAACTTTAGAAATAAAGCTGAATTAAAAATATAAAAAACACTTTTATTAGTTTTTCACATACTGGGTTTCTATCATGCTCAAAAATAAGTTAAAGACATTCTGGCCTAAAATACCATTGATTCCTATGGGGTTCGCTGTTAAAAGCTGGTGAACCCAATGGTGTGCGTTGTAAATGCAGAAATCAGTGACTGCCCTGCGAATGGCCAGCGAATCGTCACTCCCATAATAACGCCCAGAACATCATCTGGACTCAGTTGGACTGAATTTAGGGTTCTCGATCTGGACTCCCTAAGGTTCTTGTTTTTCTTTGTGGATTGCTGATGATTTTGACGGATTACATTTTTATTTTGTATTATGCTTTTTCATATGTATATCTGTACTGTGTTTCACCAACACTGTTCTGTCCTAGACTTTTATAGCCTGAAATGGCACTAGCAGAAACCATCCATCAAACTTTGCTTTAAGAAAAAATGTTACTTTCCAATCTTAATGTTCTTAAACCTCTGTAAAAGATGGGGAGGCCGATTCATTAATAGCGCCAGGTAGCGACAGATGAGCGACAGTAGCGGTATTTCACAGCGCACGCTAGTATTTGCTGTGCTTGGCCGTTGTTCGGCTGTTGACAGCGACTCAGTCGGTGTGCGGTAATGTTGAATACGGGGTTAGGAGTCGCTGTTTGACAGGTTCCGCGCTGTATGGGATCGCATGACAGCGAATGGCCATAGCGAACGGCTCCCAGCATATTCATTAACAAATCACGCTCAAAAAATTCTCGCGCTGTGAAATGCTTGTTTAAACCCCAGAGCGCTGGCGGCGATGGGTTAAAAGTAGTTTTTTAACCCCCAAACAACCATATTTTTGGAAAAAAAAAAAAGTTTTTCTAAACATTTTGTAATATGAATACATTAATATCAGACCTGTAATATCAATTCTGCACAAATTTTTTTTTTTTTTTTACCTTAAAAAAAATATCTAACATTGCAGAAGTGGTCACAGAATTTTTGACATTTAAAAATAAAAATAATAGCAATTAATTTAGAATATTTAAAGATTGCTCCATTGAAATGCATTGGAGAGCCCCAGGTAGCGAGAGGTCATACATGTCGCTGTTCAAGGTCGCTCCCTGGCGCTGTGGGGTGAGGCTGGAATAATGATGAATGATTCGCTATCTGGCGCTCTGTCAGTCGCTAAGCAGGATCGGCTTGATAAATGTGTGATTGCGGAGGGGAGCCGGCGTTCTCGTGGCGGTGAGCGTCATTACCGTTCGCTCACCATTCGCTACCTGGCGCTATCCCTTGTTAAATTAGGGCCTTAATCTAACAGGCTTGAGATTTCAGATAAGAGTGATAGGGGATGGAAGAGGGATACGGGATGGGGGGGGTCTGCATTGTTTAGCGCATAGCCCTCCCCAGAACAATAGAAGCCTTGCCCTATATAAAGATCCCCAGTCCTCTCTACATCTATGACTTGTAGCTGAGCTTTTGGTCACCATGAAGGCTGCTCTCCTCATCTGCTTTGCCCTGTGCTGCTTATGGCAAGCTTTCGCTGCACCGGGGAAGTCTGCCTCTTTTTTTATTGCATCTTTTTTTGGTAAAAAATATTCTAGTGCTAAAGGTTAACAGTTTAACTGTATTTTTAATCCACATCTTTTAAAGTGGAACAAAACCCAGGATTTTGAATATCCATGGTGTTGTTCGTTGTCCCAGGGCATCCCGAATTGGGAGGCTCCGCTGTGTGAAACCCTCCAGAATGCCAATACAAACTGGTCCTACTGTGCATCCAGGGGCTCTCGTCCAATCAGATCTCTTTGCTATGATGTTTACAAGCAGAGCTTTGGAAATTGGGAGTGCAGCGGGTGCATCCTGAGTGTGCTCAGATGTGGGGATGCGGCCACTGGATATTTACGTCACTGAGGGTGCCAGGGGGCACTTCACACAAAGGGGCATTCCAACTCGGGATGCCCTGGTAGAGGGCCAGCAGCTCTTTTAGAATCCAGGGCCGGCCACAGTGGGTTTTGTAACTCAAACATTATGGTAAAAAAATGGCCACCAAAACCTTCCAGCTTACTCTGTGCTCATTTAGAACAGAACACATTATTTTTCTTTGTATGACCTTTACAATGGTTTGACATCCAACTTTTCAATATATTGTAATAATCTACTCAGGGGGTTATTTAAGAAAGGATAGCACCAGGTAATGCTTCGTAGCGGCAGGCAGCGTCTGGTGAACGCTGGGCGCTGTATGAGAAACTACATTAAAGAAGGCTCAGTGTATAGCGCCGGCGCTCTAGGCTAAGGAGCGCCATGTAGTACCTGTTGCTCTGTAGTGCTCTCCCATACATTTCAATGGCCGTTCATTAGTTGTATATAAAAAGCGTGTTTGACAATTTAATTATTTTTTTTTTTTGCTCAAATCATTGTCTGCAAACAAACACTTTTATACATTTTTTTTTTTACTTTTTATATTTTTATGCAGAATTGTCATGACAGGTCTGGAACTAAAGTGTTATTGTCCCAGTGGTAAAACAATGTCATTCTATGTGTTTTTCGCTTTGTTACTGGTGGATATGTGTTCAAAAACAGACTTTAATCACACAGCGTCTGGCGCTCTATGCTACAGCGCCCAGCTTTAGAGCACCGGCGCTGTGTGTGTGTAGTGTTTTGTTAAATATGGTATGGAGCCCCGAGTGCCGGACGCACTGATCTGGCGCTACCTCTCGCTCGCTGCAGCGCTGTACTGTTGTTACAGCGCCCAACATACATCACATTCATCAATGCCGGCCAGGTTACTAGAGCAACCGAGACGCTATGTTACAGCGCCCGATACCCGCTTACAGCGTCTACTAGCAGTTGCTCTAAGCCCTGCTATACAGACGCTCATCTGGCAATACCTGGCATTAGTAGTTGACAATAAAGAAAAAAAACAACAAAAGTGAAGGGCCGTGCAATAAGCTGCACCCCAAAACTCTAAAGCTGCACCAATTAGAGAAAACAAAAGAAAGTGACCCTAAATGCTCTTTTACTATGGCAACTATTTACACATATAAGGTCAGAAAATTGTTTTGCTTTGCTTTAAAAAGTTGAGTTTTCATGTATGTTGAATGATGATTTCAATCTTTGCTAATTTTTTTCTTCTCTCTTTTCAGCAAGTGAAACAGACAACCCCATAGCCACAGAAGACAGTACCAGAATAGATACAAGTGAGTTCCCGCTTGCATTGTGCATAGCTGGATAATTTGCTACCGTCCACCTACAACTAACATTGTAATGGGCCGACTGCATGAAGTATAACGTGCAACACAAAATGTAACATGTGCCCATCTTCCATGGTCGGGCCTCCAATAAGGTGCTTTTTCTTGGGGTGTTTCTGGTTGCCTTATCTCTTCATCTTTCAACCTTCAATATACTCGGTCTTAAAAGGTATCACCTTAATTCCTTACTTTTTCCTGTGCTTAAAGTGGAACAAAAATCAGGAATTGGGGCATCCTGGATTGGGATGCTGTGCTGTGTTAAACCCCCAGAACGTCCAGTAAAACTCACCTCTCCTTTGTCCAGCGGCGCATTTGTCAACACAGTCAATGGTGGCACAGTCAATGGTATTACAATATATGCTGGCATGGTCAATGGTAATAAATAAGGATATTGGCGCGGTCAACGGCTCTCATCCAATCAGAGCTCTTTGCCTTAACTATGTAATTCGGCAAAGGGTCCTAACTGATTTAATGGGGAGCATGTGCTGCTGCATCTTCTGTACCCCAGAGGGGATGCAGCAGCCTGCACTCCCCATTGAATCGAAACCTTTCAGAGCTTTTGCCGAAAGGCAAATGGCTCTGATTGGATGAGACCCCGTGTATGAGCCATTGGACCAAGGAAGGGTATGTTATTTCTGGTGCCCTGGGGGGGTCTCACCCAGCAGAAATCCCAATTCGGGATGCCCTAGGGGAAAGCCAGCAGCCAGTCCTGGAATCGATTGCTGGGTGCATCCTAAATTGGGATGAGTGTATCCACTCAGATCACCCTAAACTCACCTTTTACTTGTTCCCAGTAGCTTGTATTTCATTAAGATTTTCCTTGCCATTCTGAGCTCAAAGTGGCAAGGAAAGCTGAATGGAGAGCGCACCACTGGTTATGCCAGAGATACAGCATGGGATTGCTGGCGAGATGAGTGTTCCAGGTGCCCCTATAAGTAGGGGACCACTGGCCCTACTGACACATTATTACATGCTATTTGGAGGCCTTTGGGTGCGTTAGTACCTGAACACACCGCCAACATTTTCTTCCAAAATTGACTAGAAGTTTTCTCAGTCTGGCAGCATGGGGGGGAGCTAATTTAGGATACCCCACTGCATCGTTGGGGACCACAGATGAAGAATAATGTTCTGTGGCCTGCCATTGCTATGTATTTTGTTTTTTATAGTTGTAAAAATTTGAATTTTTCAAAATTTTTAAAAATGTTATATTTTATGATGGAATAAAAAAAAATGTTACAATGTCATTTTATTTACAGAATACATTAACACAAAACTAATGGGCCCAGAAATATTTAAAGATGAATATTCACATGACCGAGAAGTGATTTGGGTGAGCTTTAAGGGTCCAAAAGGGAAGATGGAGGATAGTGCTAAGTGATTTAGCTAAACATTGTAGTAGAAGTGAGGGTGGCAAATATGTAGGCGAGCACTTTAATGAGTTAAGTTTGTAGTGCGCAGGTGCAAGATCGTAAGGATTTTCGTCCGGACGAATATTTATTGAAAAAGGGAAACAGAATCTAACGGGAAACGTAAAGGATTCGTTGGAGGATACGATGGGAAAAGGGCAAAAACGAAAGCCGATGTTGTAACATGTGAAAATGAAACGGAAAAGTCACGCTGGAAAATGACATCCTCGTATTCGTAATCTGCCGTACGAACGGACGGAAACTTTACAGAAGGATTTCAATGCATGCATAGAATCGCTCGCACGCTCATACGAGAACGGAAACATTTCCAAAAAAAAAACTGATCGGCACTAAAACGGACGTTTTTTTTTGTCTCTCTGAATCGAGCCTAATGTACAAAAAACACCAAAATCCATGTGCTACTCCAAGCAGTTAATTTTCTTTTAACTCTTCTTTATGATGCTTTGAGCACCTACTTTCTACAATAAAGTATAAACAGGAAACAATAAGGATGGATGTAAGGAAATAACAAGGATAACACCACATGAAAGGAGTTTTAATTTATATTGAATAATGATGTTAACATATTGCTATTTTTTTATCCCTTTTATAGCATCTGAAACAGACAGTCTCATACCGACAGAAGGAGGTCGCATAATGGCTACAGGTGAGTGATGAATGATACTTTCACAAACATGTCACCCTTTATATGTTTTCCAAGCTTTGGTGGATTCATTGTGTATGGCCTCTTCTTGCTATCTACTATATTTATGCAGATATTTATTTTTGGACCATTTGATGTGATAAAGCAGCTTTAAAGAAGACCTGTACATGCATATGTTTGAAAGGTGGGGTTTGGGGATGTGGCTTATATACAGGCTTTTGAGAAACAAATAACCGCAAAATGTTATGATGCTCCTCTGTGTAGTGTAGCACTGCCCCCAAACATACGCATAAAGCACAACTTGGATATCTCGAGTCTGTAAAAGATGTTGGCGATTGACCTATTGCTCAGTCAATTCCACTACTGCCTAATGATCCATAGCAGGGCTGATTCCCCCCCCCCCCCCCCTCCATTGGCCCCTACTTACCTTTTGGATGTTGATGTTGCAACTGCCTGCTGTGGCAACATCCGGCATCTTCAGGGCCTGATCATCTGCCACCCCGCGCTGGTTTAGCTGCCTGTTAGTGACGGCACGGCTTTAGCCTTGCTCTTCAAAGTCCCGCGCCGATCAGTGAAGTCTCACAGGATTTCGGGAGGCCCTATTGCATCCCACTGAGTTCAGGGGCTGTGTGCAGTGCCTTATGGGATGTAAGATGGCGTCACCCATCGGAAGGTCACCTGGAAATCAAGGGACCTAGATGATGGATCCCTTGGCAAGGCAAGTATAGGAGCCCTAAGATAAAACAGGAGGGGGGGGGGGGCAGATCAGTGAGGCTTGGGGGAGGGTTTAGCATCTTTAAGCATACACAGATTTTGTGCGGGGGGGCATTGGGGCAAAATGCCTGAAAGTAAGACTGTCCTGCCAAAATCTAGACATCTGGTCAGTTCAAGCATGTAAGATCAGCTTTTCCCAATAGCCAAGTAATCTCCCATGAACATTAAAGCCAAAAAGAACATTGCTTTTGAATCACAGTGTGCTCCCGCTACTTTTTGCTTGTGGGGGGAGAGCGGGCTAGGAATGGCTACATAATGCAGTGCAGCATGCCTCCTGTTGGAGAAGATGTGGGTGCTACATGTATATGCAGCCGTCTCCTGTCCCCTGTCAGAATGAGAATTCAGAGCTCACGGATGGTGTGGGGGTCCTTGTGGATCTGGACCCTCCATGGGACAGAGTTGCAAGGGATGGATTCTTTCTGGAGTTTAGTGGGCAACATGAAAATAAAATAAACCAAGCTGTAGATGTTTATGATGAAACTCATTGGAGTTGTGCTTCATTTGAGCTGTTAGTATTCAGATCCCAACACAAGCCAGGATCAAGGAGAGCGTCTTACTGAGGAAGAGGCTCGGAAAAGAGTGCTTGCCCTAAATCAGACACTACAGGCAATCCTGGCAGAGGTCAACCTACTTCTAAAAATGCTGAATCTTCCCGAAATCAACCTGAACCTCTTTCTTAAGTTATCTGTTTAAAAACAAACTTGATAATAAGCACATTTCAAATGAACCAGCAATGTTTATATTATATTCAATTTTCATTTTTCATTAATAAAAAATGGTTTTCTAATGGCCACGGTTCTGTGTAGCATAGCTGAAAAATAAGCAAATGACTCCAGGCCTACATTATAATTAGTATTGTTTAATTCTAAAGTGCAATTCTATTCTGTGGCACTGTAAACGGTAGAAATGCAAGGGTTAGACAAGTAAATACTTATAATACAGCAATAGTTCTGGTTCAGCACCATTAGAATATTTTTATGAGAAAAAAAAATGGAAATGATTTTTTCCTTTGCGCAATTCAGCACCAGATTTAACTGTACAGATTTAAACATCTGCACAGCAAAGTATGGTGCACTAAGCAAAAATACATACATACAATTATACATTTTTTTTAATCAGTCCTAATGAAGGCAATGCATATAAAACACACAACATTATAAATCATATAATAGAAAACACAAAGAAATCTATTAGTCGAGGGAGCATCTTGAAAACCAAAAGGTTATTATAGTGCTTGGAAAAAGCACCCACAAACACGCATGCACACACACCCACATGGGCACACACCCTCAGTTGTAGGCAGGCGCACCAATACGCATATGCACATACCTACAGCTGCACATACGGTCCTTCAGGTGCAGGTGCGCACACTTGCCATGCACTATGGCTGGTTTAACACCAGTGTGGATGCGGATCGATCGGGCTTTCGGGCGAGGGCCCTGCTGCTGCCTGTGAAAAATCCATGGGCACCTTCACTTGTGCTTGGGGATTTGTAGAGCACTTTGCAAAAGCCCTTCCAGTAATGTCCTGAGGGCACAGCGCTAATGATCCCTCTCCATCTATGCAGAGAGCGATATCGCTAAATGCCCTCCACACTATTGCGGGGCACTCGTCCCAAAAGTGCAAGTGCTCCACAATTGGCCTGATGTGAAACCAGCTTATGTATTTCCTCCTGGAATTGCACATCTCATTTTTTGTACTGCAGGGGTTTGGGTTAACAGGCTGGAGATCTGCTTACAGTGCTTCATGGGCATCCCAAATTGGGTTGCCCCACTGTGTGACTAGTCACCAGTGCCAATTACTGGGTGGCCACGCTGCTGGATCCCCGCTATCAGGACAATATCACCTCCTTGATTCCAGCATTGGAGCATAATAAGAAGATGAGGGAGTACAAACGCACTCTGGTGGATGCACTATTGGCAGAGTTCCCAGACGAATTTTAGGGCTCAGTGGTGGCAAGATGCAGAGGAGGAGGAGCAAGTCACCAATGCAACAGGGGCACCGGCACCACCTCACAGGGGAGGGTGAGCATGACCACAATGTGAAACACTTTATTTAATAAAGCATTTCTTTCTTTTTTTTTCTTCTGTCATTGTCTTGAGTACTTTCCTTAGCCCATATTGTGCAGGGCAATGGCCCTGGTGTTCCCCTCAATCTGCTGCTCTCTAACCCTTGCTATCCTTATTTTAAAGCCATTTTTATGCCTCCAAGTTCGGGCCCCCATTGACTTCAATGAGGTTCGGGTTAGGGTTCAGGTCGAGCACCATGGGAGTCAATGGTGAGTATTATTGTTCAAATTTCCTAAATAGAGATGGTTGATATAGCTATTTCGACTATAGCACTTTTCTGAACGGCTCCTTTTTACAGATTGCAGAGTGGACACATTTTAACGCTGTTTCAACATCTTGAAAATATTGCAAAAACATACCCAACTTACGAACAATGCTCTGTAGCAGGGTTTCCCACCATTTTTTTCATAGCAAACCACTGCCTTTTTTCATTTATTTCAAGTACTACCGCTACCGCCACTAATACAGACATCCCAGGGAGGATCCTATACTGGCCCAACAATGCAAGCTTTTCTAATGCAGTCATCTCAAGTTGTCCTATACCTGTACTTCTCTTCTTCTTGTTGAGTTGACCACCTGGCACATCCAATTGCAGCAATAGCTTGTCTGCAGTGCTGTGGATCACTAGCGTTAGATGTAGCGTTATCATCATTTAATTATGCCTTATCAGAGAATAAAATAACAAAATGATTTACCCTCTGATCACTAAGGACTCTGGTACCTAAAAGTGGATGTCCAGTCTACCAATCAACCTCGCCCCGAGGGTGGGGGGTTACAATGTAAAAACAGCTTACCTTCTATAAATCATCACCTGTTATGTTTGTTTGACTGTAACTCTACAATATGTACAAGACATAGAGAGACCGGCTAATACTTAATCATAAGCTGTCTATAAGCTATTTGTCAATGATAGTCGCTGTCCATGTCGTCACCTTCTTTTTTTTTATATACCCTAATAAAAATGATTGAATGAGAAAAACAGCTTACCTTGTCTGGTATGCAGTACTGTTCTCCTGGCGCTTGGGTCCAGAACAGACTGCACATAGAGGCATCCCACATAGGGGAGGTCATTCTGTGCCCTGTCTGTGCGGCCACCCAGGATCGGCGGCAGGTGCATAGCTAGGTGGGGCAGGTGCCCCCGGTGCAGCAGGTCAGAGGGGCACCAAAGGAAGGCCTCAACACAGGTGGCGCCATTTTAAATCTTTGCCCAGGGTGCCGGAAAGCCTAGCTACACCTCTGAGCGCTGGTAAAAGCGTAAAAGGAGAGGGAGGCAGGATGGGAGGTGACACACTGATTGTATGTGTGCATTGAGGGGTGCTTGGCAAATATATCTGTATGTGGTGAGCCGATGTGTGTGTGTCAAGTTGTGACTGGTGAATCGATGCATTCCAGTGCGGGAACGAAAAAAATGCCCCCACCCATTCTATGATGCTGTTGCTGACTTATACAGGTATGTTCCATGCTGTGCATCAACCTTAACAGCAGGTTTTCACTCTTCATAACTAAACCCAATGTGGGGGAATGAGGGGCCTATCTCATTTCCTGCAACACTAAAAGTTGCCCCGACTGACCTGCAGAAAACAGGATGGCTATGATAAAGGTGCCTCCAATGGTCTTGATCACCCTGCTCGCCCTCCCCTAGATACAGTCATGTGTGTGGCTGGTGGATTGATGTGTGTGCGTAGGGGCATTTTGTTGGCAGATTGGTGTGTCTGTGCAGGGAGGTGATGGCTGGAGAATTAGTGTGTGTGTACC
Source organism: Gastrophryne carolinensis (assembly GCA_027917425.1). NCBI lineage: Eukaryota > Metazoa > Chordata > Amphibia > Anura > Microhylidae > Gastrophryne > Gastrophryne carolinensis. Next base: position 111,032,712 of record CM051241.1, on the reverse strand, counting down.
CCCACAATCCCCATACCACTGGTTAACACTTACAATTTCTGAGACCTCGTGCTTTCTATAACTGGGAGCTGACCACGTAATCAAAACTGGATTGTCTACTGAGCTTCTGCATTCTAGCAAAAAGGTGGGGGAGTCCATGAAAAAGTGTTGCAATAGCTTAATTGAAACAACTACATCCTGGATGTGACCGTCTGCTTGTTAGGATGTTGATAAAGTTGTTCAAAAGAAAAAAAGAAGTCGTAGGCAGACTATGTGACTGTATGCATAGTGCGTTTAACCTGCTATCAGAAACAACAGCCATTGTTCCTGCACACAAGAAGGGTGTCATGTACAATCCGCCACCAGCACAGGGGCACTATACACATGATGGCATCGCCAACTGCTTCTTTTAACTAAAACCTCAGTGTTCATAGTAAATTGCCGTGTTGGCACTGTGCGATAAATACATGGGTGTGGGCTGCAGTGTTGCACACTCGGTCTCCCACACTGCTCTAGAACGTAATAGATGAAAGAGGATGTATCCTGGATGTGATGGGATCATTTATGATCCTTATTGCTCTGGTCCTAATACGGCTTGCTAAAATGTATCGATGGTGAGGATGTTCCAAGAGATGGGAGTGGTCTTCCCTAAGCGCTTCTTACCACCGACCCACCAAATCACCAAATGAAAGGATAATTTACCTTTATTAGATTATTTTATTTTTCTAGGCTGGCATAGCCTAGAGTGCCATTGGGACATGTTTAAATGACAATACAAAAAATACATATAATATGGAATCACTCATTTAAAATGAAGTATTGCACAATGATTGTAATTTTAGCATACAGAACCGCTCCATGCTGTGGCAGACTTGTACAAGTTTCAAATATCTTCATCAGTGCCATAGAACTAGGAGCGATCTGCAAAGCATACATGAATTATATTGCTGTCATATTTCATCATTTAATATATACTAAAATAGTAACAAATAGTCAAACTTAATCGACAATGTAGCATCAATATTTATGCCCGATTATACCAAACATTGTATACATTAAATAACCATTATCACAAAAAACAAGTAAATAAATACTAATAAAATAATCTAATAAAGGTAAATTATCCTTTCATTTGGTGATCTGGCGGGGTTGTGGGAAGAAGGGTTTAGGGAGGCCCACTCCTATCTCTTGGAAAATGTTACTTACAGGAACCCTCCACTGACTAGCCCCACAGCAATTCCTTTCTAATATTATATATGGAGGTTTATATGGTATATTATTTTTCACCATCTTCTCTTTAGAGGTGTCTAATAGGATTATTCTATATAATCGATGGCGAGGAGCCAGTAATTCTGTCCTGACTGCTCTTTCTTGATTTACCAGGTATTATCTGTCGCTCTACAATACATTTCAATGGACGTTCATTTTTTTCTGTTTAAACAGAGCTTTTTGTGTTTATTTTTTTTTCTCTCAAATAATTGTGTGACCTCTCCTGGCCTAGGAAAAGTCATTTTTGAAAACTTTTTATATTTTTTTATATTTTTATGCAGAATTGTCATTACAGGTCTGGCACTAAAGTGTTAATTTCACAATGTTACAACAATGTAATTCCATGTGTTTTTGCTTTGTTACTGGTGGATATGTGTTCAAAAACAGACTTTAATCACACAGCGTCTGGTGCTCTATGCTATAGCGACCAGATCCAGAGTGCCTACGCTCTGTGAGTCTGTTTTTTTGTTGAATATAGTGTGAGTCGCTGAGAGTCCGTCGCACTGTGCTGGCGCTACCTTTCGTTCCCTGTAACGCTGTACTGGTGTTAGAACGCCCAACATACATCTCATTCATCAATGCCGGCCAGGTTACTACAGCGAATGAGACGATCTGTTACAGCGCCCAATAACCGATCACAGCGTATACTCGCTCTTATCTGCCGATAGCTGGCGCTGGTAATGAATCAGCCTCCACGTAAACTTTGTAAAGACCAACATTGGTCCATAATTGTAAATGCTATGGTGAATGTTTATTTTACCCAATACTGACAAAGAGAATGTATCCCAATATAGATATTTTGAGGACTTCTGGTAGATTCGACACTCGGTCATTCAGGAGATTGGGAAATTTGAATTGCTAACTTTAGAATATACATTTATCAAAACTGGCTTTAACCACTGTAGTTTGAAGAGCCTTCTGTAAATTTCCTCACTAGCTTCTTTATTGAGCTGCAGATAAACATTAACAAGACTAAGAAAATCTTATCAAATGTTATCAAATTACTGGGGGTCATCAGGGAGAAAAGGCCCCAAGCTAAACGTTTGTCTTGTGATCAGGTCTCAAGCTAAATGTTCCTTTATCTTGACCTGAGCAGCATTTACTTTTATCTAAGGCCTCCAAGCATTTTAAAAGTGTAACTAATGTAATAAACATTAACATAACTAAACACATCTTATCAGATGTAGGAAACCCTATTATTCCAACAGTCAGAGGGCTGGGGGTCTTCAGAGCGATAACACAACAGCCCCAAAGTAAACATTTTGTTTTGTAATCTAGCCTCAGGATAAGTTTTTCTTTATCTTGACCTGAGCTGGACAATGTTTTTTCTAAAAGTCTAAATTCCAAAATGTGTAAAGTGTAATAATGGCACAAAACAGTAAACAATAAAACATGTTAAAGTGGACCAAACCCCCCAAAACAACGATTATTCCCCCTTGACTCAGGTACCTTACAGTTTGGATGTTTTCTGTTCTCAATGCTGCTTGATATTCCTGTTACAGTGATTTTTAATTTTGGTTTCTCCAGTTAGGCCATTATATGCTGTTGGTTTTTGACAGGATATCATTGCTCTAAACTAGCTAGTTAAGCCCCCTGCTCGCAATCTCAGGCCCTTATTTAACAAGGGATAGCGCCAGGTAGCGAATGGTGAGCGAACTGTAATGACGGTCACCGCCACGAGAACGCCGGCTCCCCTCCGCAATCACACATTTATCAAGCCGATCCTGCTTAGCGACTGACAGAGCGCCAGATAGCGAATCATTCATCATTATTCCAGCCTCACCCACAGCGCCAGTGAGCGACCTTGAACAGCGACAGGTATGACCTCTCGCTACCTGGCGGTCTCCAATGCATTTCAATGGAGCAATCTTTAAATATTCTTAAAGTGGACCAACACCCAGGGGTGATCGGCCCGGAAATCTATAAGATTCCCGGGCCGATCACCTCCCACCCCGCGGGACATCCGAGATCGGGATGTCCCGCGGGGTGAAACCCCCCAGAAACCCCAAAAACATCTTACCTGATCCGCCGCCGCCGCCTCCCGCGCGCCCCTCCAGACGTGCGCGTGCCCGCGCCGGCCCTCTGTGAATGGCCGGCGGGGGCGCGCGCGCGCCGAGAGTGACGCGCGGGAGGCGGCGGCGGCGGAAGCGGCTTGGACGTTCCTGATCCCCGCCTGGACGTTGGCGGGGATTGGCTGCGGCGTTCACGTGGGAGCGTTGAGAGGTGAGTTTTTTGGGGTTTCTGGGGGGTTTCACACAGCGGGGCACCCCCGATCGGGGTGCCCCGCCGAAGTGGACCAAAACCCAGGATAGTCAAAATCCTGGGTGTTGGTCCACTTTAATTAATTGCTATTAATGTTTTTTTTTTTTTTTTTTTTTAAATGTCAAAAATTCTGTGACCACTTCTGCAATGTTAGATATCTTTTTTAAGGTAAAAAAAAAAAAAAAAAAAAAAAATTTGTGCAGAATTGATATTACAGGTCTGAAATTAATGTTTTCATATTACAAAATGTTTGTAAAAACTTGTTTTTTTTTTTACACCAAAAATATGGTTGTTTGGGGGTTAAAAAACTACTTTTAACCCATTGCCGCCAGCGCTCTGGGGTTTAAACATGCATTTCACAGCGCGAGAATTTTTTGAGCGTGATTTGTTAATGAATATGGTGGGAGCCGGTCGCTATGGCCATTCGCTGTCATGCGCTCCCATACAGCGCGGAACCTGTCAAACAGCGACTCCTAGACCCCGTATTCAACATTACCGCACACCGACTGTGTCGCTGTCAACAGCCGAACAACGGCCAATCACAGCGAATACTAGCGGGCGCTGTGAAAATACCGCTACTGTTGCTCATCTGTCGCTACCTGACGCTATTAATGAATCGGCCTCTCATACTGGGACCAATTACAGCTTGTTGAAGGAAGGAAGATAAGAGCCAAAAGAAGATTTAATTTTCCATTAATTCTCCCACAATTTTTCCTTTAAAGCCAAAACATTTATGAGTTTTTCTATCCATTCATTACCAGGACACTAAGGGGAGTTGATACACTTTTTTTTAGTTTAACCTTCCAAAGGATGTTGTTGGTCCACTTGAATGAATATGAATAAATGAATATGTACCAACAGTGTCAATATTAGCATATCAAACGGTTGATGAACAGGCGATATTACTAATATTAACATCATCAATAGCAGTACAAAACAATAAAAATTACACCAGAGCTAAAGAAAAAAGCACACACACACACCAGAAGGAGAAGAAAAAGTTTAGTAACTCTTCCACGTTGCTCTTTTAGAAAGAAGTTTAACTTGCCGAGTGCACAGAACTAAAGGCTAATAAAAAAGTAAAATCTTTTTTCTTTAATCATCTCGTTAAACTATCCTGGTGAGTTTTCTCTCTATACGGAGAACTGGATAATTAAGCAAACATCGAGTATAAATAGAGAAGGGCAGGTTGATTCATTACTAGCGGCAGCTATCGGCACATGAGCGACTTGTACAGAGGTGCTAAAAGCGACCGGCTAGTATATGCTGTGATCGGCTATTGAGCGCTGTAACAGAGCACCTCAGTCGCTCTAGTAACCTGGCCGACATTGATGAATGAGATGTATGTTGGGCGTTCTAACGCCAGTACAGCGTTGCAGGGAGTGAAAGGTAGCGCCAGCTCATTGCGACCGACTCTCAGCGACTCACACCATATTCAACCAAAAAAACAGACTCACACAGCGTCGCCACTCTGGATCTGGTCGCTATAGCATAGAGCAGCAGAAGCTGCGTGATTAAAGTCTGTTTTTGAACACATATCCACCAGTAACAAAGCGAAAACTTATAAACTAATAACTGGCACTCTGGAAGCTAGAGCGCCGGCGCTATACGCTGAGCCACCTGTAATGATGAATCATACGCTACATGGCGCTGTTAGAGTCGCTCACCAGAATAGCCTTCATAAATGTAGTATTGTGTACAGTGCCCAGCATTCACCAGACGCTGCCTGCCGCTACGAGGGACTACCTGACGCTATCCCTTGATGAATAAACCCCCTATGTTTTAGATCCAGATTATCATATATTTTGCTCCCTAAGTCACACAAAGATTGGGGGGGGGATTTGAGTGCGTGACATGGAGCAAAGCCCCAGGGCAGGCACTGGAAGTGGCCATTGATGGCGTCTTACTCTTAAACTTGTGCTCTTAAATGGCGCTGATACTTCCTGTTCTGTACTCAGCTGGTTCTGCTGTGTTCTCTCTTCTTCACAACACATGGGGGCATGGCACACAGTGGAACCATCTGAGGACAATGTGGGAGGCATCAGTGCCATTAACAGTAAGACACCGCTGCCACCGGGCACTTCCAATGTGCGATTTGCAGATACAAAAGCAAACCAAATTGCCCCCCACCGCGCACCTGCTGCACAACCCCCTGCCACAGAATGTTTTATGCTGCCGGCCAGGGACTTTTCTGGACACCACCCACAGGACTATCACCCAGCATACACTTGCCATTATATAGAGGTGGGGTTTCAGCTGCTGAACTTTGCACTGTGGCCCTTTATGGTGAACTTCAGAAAAGTGCAGCGCAGTGATGGAGATGGAGCAGAGAAAAGGACAAAGAAGGGGGGCAGGGCAGAAATGTGGGTGCTGCATGGAACCAGTCTGAGAAGGGGGTGCAGCATGGAGTAGGGTGGAAATGGGGGTGCATCATGGAGCAGAATGGAGATAGGGGTGCAGCATGGGCATAGATTGGATGCAGCATGAAACAGGGCAGATATAGGGGTGCAGCATGAAACAGGGCAGATATAGGGGTGCAGCATGGAACAGGCTGCAGATGGGGGTGCAGCATGGGAGCCTGGGAGCGCAGGGGGAAACACACTACCAGCGCCTAGGACTCCTGCCAAGCAAAGAAGGTAGAAGAGTCATGTACTGGTAGGGTGTGTCATATTTATATGCTAGTGGGGGCCATCGTATTCATGCTGGGGTGGGGTGTCATATTTATTCTAGGTCGGGGTGCCCTCCCATTCATCCATTTGGTTCCGAATATTTTTTTTCTTATTTTCCTCCTCTAAATCCTTGGTGCGCCTTATCATTTTATTTCCACCAAGTACAACTGAAATTCCCCAAAAAGCTGTGATGCTGTTTAAAATGTATAGAAAACAGAAAGGAAGTCACTGTATCATAGTATGTAAGGCTGAAAAAAGACTTTAGTCTGTCCAGATCAGCCTGTATATAAAAGAAGGCCTACTTTCAGAGGTCTAGTAGCTGTAGATGGGAATGTTATCACATGCAAGACAATCAGGTCCTTTTGACGCACCACGCAATCCTGTTTGCTTTGGTAGCTGGAGAGCCCTGGAAATGCCCCGAACCCGTAGAGAAGGGCGGAAGGACTGGTAAACACACAGGGCCGGGGGGAGGGGCTCTTAGTCCTGGGTTACCAGCTCTTATGCCTGGTGCTATGTCTAGCTGGCTCATGGGGGGGGGGGGGGGACCATGCCTGATTAACTGCATCCCTATTTCAGATGCCAGGATGCCATTGGTATATGCATGAGTTTCTTCCAGGGGGGGACCACTGCCCCCTGAAAGATCCCCAAACTCATACAGGAGGGCATAAAGGCTTGGGTAACCAGCCCTTATGCTTGGTGCCTGAGCTAGTTGGCTTACGGTGGGGGGATGGGGGCAAACCTTTTTAAAAAACAAAAAATGAAAAAACAAATGCCACCTGTCATTTTCATTGATACAAAAACCTTGTCAGCTATTGAAACATGTTTTTTATTAATTAAATCATTTACAACCCAGAAATGACCCAGAAATTTGAAATTCTCAACCCAACCTGAATCGAGCCTATAGAGCAAGAGGTTGACAGAGAGAATTGGCCCAAGTACTGACCACTGAGGCTCACCAGTTAGCAGGTCCAGGTTAGTAGATAATGCCCAATCTCCAATAAGCTATTTTTACCTTTAGACAAGCCCCTGTTTGCTGGGATGTAAACGTTATTGACTAAGGGCTGGACCTGCAGGTGGGTGAGCATAAACTGGGGTTCACAGGAGGTCACTCCAACAGGGGTCAAAGCTAGCCACTGCTGGATTCTGTTCTGCTATTAGCTATAAGAAACTTACAACTGGCACATCTGCAAGTAATGTCAAGTACACATTTACATATTTACATATTAGGAATGTTTCTAGAGCTGGGCGGTCATCCTGAGTGCCAAGACCATTGTGTATTGTGGTGGAGCCATTGTGTGTGTGTGTGTGGGGGGGGGGGTCTTTATTCCAGCCATTTTGTTGTCCCAAGATGGATCAGTGCCATTCACCACCAGGCCCCTCATCCCCACCCCCTTTACAACATGGTACATACCAGTATGGGGCAGAAGCAGCACCATAGGATTGGTGAGGAAGGGGCAGATTTTTTTCCCGCCCATTTTTTTACGGTTGGAAATTGCCCTGCTGATAATATAGAATCCCTTATGTTGGTCACTATGTAACATATATAACAGTATGGATTCGGCCTCAAAATGTAATGTTCCATTTACTAATATATCATGGCCAACTTTACGCCGTTCAAAAAGGCAGTGAGGCAGACTAGTAAAAAGTCTAAAGAACTTGCAGCTTTTCATTTCTTCCTTATCCAGATCCCCCCATAGACATTAATCTGGACCAAGCTTCTCAGATAAAAGTTCAAAAAAGTTCATAACAAGGAGACCTGAGGCAGGAGATAAAAGCCACAAAGGAACCTCTTGTCCAGGAGAAGTTATCTTTCTTTTTGTCCAGAGACGTTATCTTTCTTTAGTCCAGAGAAGTTATCTTTCTTTTTGTCCGGAGAAGTTATCTTTCTTTTTGTCCAGAGAAGTTATCTTTCTTTTTGTCCAGAGAAGTTATCTTTCTTTTTGTCCAAGAGAAGTTATCTTTCTTTAGTCCAGAGAAGTTATCCTTCTTTAGTCCAGAGAAGTTATCTTTCTTTAGTCCAGAAAGGGACAGTTTGCTCCAGAGCATCAGATAGGGGCAGTTTTGGAGTCTATGGCCTCCAGTCTATCACCCATCTGCCATGGAGGGCAATCAGGGTCATCCTTGTACACAAGGAGCTTGCTATAAAAATTCTCTAATGATATTTTGTAGGGGTGAAAAAGCTCCGCTGTGTTTTCACATATCATACACTTCAACTCATCTGATAAATATATAGTATTGGTGGACACGCTTACAACAAGCTCTCCTTGCTTCAAATAAATAATTTTGGTGCTGATTTAAAGCAGACCTACACCCATTTGAAGTCAGATTTATCGAGTACCAAGTTATCTGCAAGACTATTCCACATCAGTGTAAATTATATAATTTATCATTTTTTTACACTGGGCATGTTGCTATAACATTAGCAGTGCAACAACATGCTGAACAAAATATAAATTTTATTTTGCAGTACTTTAATTTTCACCTATGTGGCAAATTCTGGCAGATAGTGCTTGATAAATCAGGCCCTAAGACACAGGCTTCAGTAGTGTCTTACCTTCAAGCAGACCTAAACCCGTCCCTGGCAAGGAAAGCTCCTGGTTCACCCAGTCACATCACCAACGAACCCTGAATTTAAATATTTTTCAATGTATTCTCAATATGAATTAAAACCTTTTCCATCTGGCAGGGGACAGAAAATGGCTGCACATGCTTGAATAGAAGGTGTCCTATCATACAGTGCTTCATGTCTAATTTTAGGCTTAAGCAATCTTGACTATTCCAGGTTTTGTTCCCTGCCCCCAGATTGCCCATAAAAACTCACCTTTCCATGGTCCAAGAGCGCATGAATGAGAACTTGTCCAATTAGAGCCATTTCTTGTGCATATGTAATGTTTGTCCTCTGTTTGTGGCAGTCGGGAGTGCGAGTAGCCGCATGCCCAGCAGGGGCGCACTTCTGCCCCAAGTCTATCCCAAAGGCTGGGTCGGTGGCACGTGCACAGGCCAAAGATGCAGGGGAGGCGGATGTGTGTGGTGCGCTCTCATCCCCAGCCTGAATTGCTCAGGTGTGGGGATGCCGGGGATATGGACGCGGCACGCAATTGCGGCGCAGGACCGCTGAATAGCTGAGTGATTTAAGGCCTAAGAAGGGGGTACACACACAGTGGAGCATCCTGAATCCAGTCTTTTAGTTGCGGTCCACTTTAAGCTCTGTGTTATCGCAATTAGAGATGAGCGAACCGGTTCGGACGAACCGGAATTCGCTCCGAATTTCAGGAAATATTCAATTCGATCAAATTTTTCCTGAAATTAAAAAAAAAATGCCGGCATGGTGGGAGCGGGCCGGCCGGTTCCGCTGACAGCGGAGCCGGCCGGCCCGCTCCCACCATGCCGGCAAAAATGCTTTTTTTTTTTTTTTTTTTTTTTAAATGCCGACATGGTGGGAGCGGGCCGGCCGGCTTTACCGGCCCGCCGGCCGGCTCCCACCATGCCGGCATTTTTGATGGGGAACTTCGTAAAAGTTCGATTCGGCCGAACCCGAATTTCTTTGTGAAATTCGGCGAATCGACCGAATCGAACTTTTCAAAAGTTCGCTCATCTGTAATCGCAATAAAAAATAAAGTTTTGATCTGTTTAGATCCCACCACCCCAGGACATCCCAGTTTGGAATGATCCTCCAGTTAAGCAGCAGTAGGAACCTGCACGACCCACCGGCCCAATAATTCCAGCTGGTCACTGGAAGAGAAAGGGCACTGGTTACATTTTCCTGAATTCAGGAGCACATATAGGTCAGTATAAATGCCTGATTTTAGGTTTCCTGTTGCCCTTTAACAAGAGAAGCATCAGCCGGAGCCAGAGTGTAGGGTAGTGTACCAAATAAAAAACGCTTGCTTTTACCACCTTAATTAATGGTGTCAATACCTGTTTTTTCTACCTATTGGCCTTCATGCTGGATGTATGTGTGTTATTCTGTTATGTCAACACCTTGAAGCTGCACGCCATATTTGCTCATGTTTAAGTGGATGAAGTTGCTAGTGGATCTTATAGGCGCTGGTTACCATAATAGCTTTAAAGTTATCTTGCGTGATCAAAATGGTATTGTGTTTAGGTTTATTCTTAACTGTTGAGTGCTAAAGAACACACTGGTAGGACAAAACATCAGTGATATTTATAAAAAATTAAAAAAAAATACATTTGCCTACATCTAACTCAGGCATTTACATTGGTGACAAGTCGCCAAAGCAGGTTCTGTAAATATAAATTTGATTACTCTACATGAGGCATAAAGTGACACAGTGCACAAAACGGCCGTGTACATTGGAGCTTAATAGCACAAAAAGGTGCAATATATTAATTTATCAGGCTCAATTTAACAAACAAAGCTACGCCAGGTTATAGTGGCAATGTAGGTGTAGATCTCATGGGCAGAAATGTACTGAAGAGTTTCTTGCTTATAATTAATGTTAACTAATAACTAAAACGCTTAATAACTAAAACGCATCCTAAGCGCACTATAAAGTGTTCCCACCAATGATGTCCTGTGACTTTAATGATGGAACCCTTGACCTGCGGCTGTTATATACAGCGCCAATCTTGTTGTCATGTAAAAAATACAGAGAAACATTGGGGACGTTAAAACCACCCCCAAGCCTCACCGACCTGCCCCTCCCTCCGGTTTTACCTTTGGCCACTATTTACTCACCTCACCAAGGGATCCATCTTCTAGGTCCCTCAGTTTCTGGGCAAGCCTCTGACGGTTGTCATCATCTTGACTGTGGCGGCCCCTGATCTCGTGACTGCACACTGCCCATGAATGGGATGAAATGGGACAGCCCGATGGATGTCGCTGGATGTGTGGCGCCTAAAAGTAGGCGGTACAGAGTGGTGCCCACTGGCGCTGTTCTAATCCGCATAAGTAATTAATAAATAAATATATATATATTATAATCTGAAAAACACTTAACACTGGGAGCTTTGTCATAGGCCTAATCCCTTTAGATTGTAAGTAGCAAGGACAGGGCCCTCTCTTCTCGTGTGTTTGTAATTCCTGCTCATGTATTGTAATAATGTTCATGTATTGTAATTTGGAGGCTGATTCACTACTGGCGCCACGTATTGCCAGATGAGTGTCTGTATAGCGGCGCTTAGAGCGACCACTAGTAGATGCTGTAATCGGGTATTGGGCACTGTAACCTAGGGTTGCGGTCGCTGTAGTAACCTGGCCGGCATTGATGAATGTGATGTGTGTTGGGCGCTGTAACACCAGTACAGCGCTGCAGTGAGTGAGAGGTAGTGCCAGCTCAGTGCATCAGGCACTCGGCACTCCACACCATATTTAACAAAAAACTACACACACACAGCATCGGCGCTGTAAAGCTGGGCGCCGTAGCATAGAGCGCCAGACGCTGTATGATTTAAGTCTGTTTTTGAATACATATCCACCAGTAACAGAGCGAAAACACATGGAATGACATTGTTTTTACACTGGGACAATAACACTTTAGTGCCAGACCTGTAAATACAATTCAGCATAAAAATATAAAAAATACTAAAAAATGTATAAAAGTGTTTGTTTGCAGCCAGGAAGCTAGAGCACCGACACTGTACGCTGAGCCGCCTGTAATAATACATCGGACGCTACATGGCGCTGTTAGAGGCGCTCACCCGAATCGCCTTCATAACTGTGATATTGTGTACAGCGTCCAGTGTTCACCAGACGCTGCCTGCCGCTACGAAGCACTACCTGGCGCTATCCCTTTTTAAATAATCCCCTTAGTTGTTTTACTGTGTTCATAACATTGCACAGCGCCACGGATGATGATGAATGATAATAATCATTTTGGGGAAAAAAGCTATTTAATTGGCTAATGTTATGCACTTTTATAACAATATTAAAGACAATACTGACATGCTGAATAACTAAAAACTAAATCTAATGTAACCAACACATCTTGCTATTGGACATTTTACATTTCTAATTTTTTTTTTTTTGGGGGGGGGCGGCAACTCTTAAGCAGTAAAGGAATGTAATCTAATAGCTTTGTAAGTGAGATAAGAGGAATGGGGTGGGGGGTCTGCATTGTTTAGTACATACCCCTCCCCAGCACAATATGTGATCTGCCCTATATAAAGAGCACCACTCTCCTCTGCTACTCAAACTCCTATCCAAGCGTTTAGTCACCATGAAGGCTGCTCTCCTCATCTGCTTCACCCTGTGTTGCTTATGGCAGGCCTTTTCTATGGCAGGTAAGTCCACCTCTCCTCATATTTTATTGTATATTTACCTTGGTGCACACGTGTATTATATTTTAAATGATTTTATCTTAATGGCCTTGACTCAATAAGAGTTGAAAATAATACTCATGGTAGTAATAAGTTAATTTTATGAGCAAAAATCATGAGATTTTTACTGTTACTGAATCACCAAATAGGAAAACAATGAAAGTCAACAGCAATTTTTACTATCATGTAAAAAAGAGTAAAAAGTTCCCTACTTTTCTTAGTAGTAAAAAAAGTACCATCACCTTTCATTGTCTTCGCTGGCGATTCAGCAACAGTGACATTCTCAGGCATGTTTCTCATTAAGTGAATTTTTTACTACCATGAGAACCACGAGGCCAATGTGTGTTTTATGCATCATATTGCAACTTAGGGACAGTCGCTAAAATCTGGAAAACCTTATAACCAGCCTTAAAGTGGACCAACACCCAAGGGTGATCGGCCCAGGAATCTATAAGATTCCCGGGCCGATCACCTCCCTCCCCGTGGGACATCCGAGATCGGGATGTCCCGCGGGGTGAAACCCCCCCAAACACCCTTACCTTATCTGGTAAGGGTCAAGAGGGACGCGCGGGAGGCGGTGGCGGAGGAGCCGCTTGTCCGGGACTGTCAGATTGCTTGTCCGTCGGTGCTGGGAGCGGGGAGAGGTGAGTTTTTCGGGTGATCGCGGGGGTTTCACACAGCGGGGCACCCCGATCGGGGGTGCCCCACCGAAGTCGACCAAGACCCAGGATAGTCAAAATCCTGGGTGTTGGTCCACTTTAAGAGTCTCCCAACTTGTGTTAGTGCCTCAAAACTGTTAATACTTTTTTTTTTTTACTTTACAAGAACTATCCCATGGGGGCATGTTAACTATTTGGAGAAGCAAGTGTGCAAAAAGTACACTTTGGATAAAAATGTTCACTTTAGGCAAAAAATAAAATAGAAGTGCAGTTATGCTGAACTATGCCCAAGGTAGACAATGCAAGAGAATCACACTTACAACTGAACATGTGGCACTAGGTGCAAGAAGTGAACTTTTTACTAATACAAATAGTGCACTCTTTGCATCTAGTGCTAATAAAAGCTCCCTGGGGATCTGATGGGGGGGGGGGGGCACGTTCATCTATAGTGATCATTTCCATGACTATTTAACAGCTTTTCTCAACTCATTTGAACCAAAAAACCTTACTGGGAATGTACAATAGCTACTGAATGTGTCACCAACATCACAGAGGAGGGGTTCTAAGAGATAATACCTCCCAAGAGTTCCTGATTTGAAGGGACTGTCCCTCTTTTGTGTCCATGTCTCCCAACCCTTGTTTGTTACATTTGCCCTCTTTGAGTTGTAACATGCAGATCTGCATCAATAAATGTATTTGCCTATTTAAAGTGTTTATATTGCTGATATCTCCAATCCATTCCTCAATGAGGTCTAATTATAAAAATGTCCCTCTTTCCTATGCTGAAAAGTTGGTAAGTATGGAGATGGGAGTAGAGGGTCAGGGGAAAGGAATCAGGGTTTTTTTTAATCTGTTACGTATGTAATGTCTGTTGCTAATGAGTGGCTATGATTAGATACCTCCACCAAAGAACAATAAGTCAATGCCAAATTATCATCGTGTAGCTAAACAGATCTATGCTTCAATTCAATGTTTCTGATGTTTTATGAGTAAGATACAAAAGTAATAACAGTTTAAAAACCCTAAAGCTGTAAAATATTAAGGCTCAATACATGAAAGTAGAGGGTTGATGACAGAAGGAGACCATATGGTCCATCTAGTCAGCACCATGTTTTTTTACTCCCTTTTTCCCTTTCTTCTCATGATATTGTTCCTCGGTGCAATTTAGCACCGCATTTAGCCATAACACAATTGCACATCAATATGATGCAGAATTGGGAAAAACACACGGTGCTGAATCAACCCTTTTCTCTTAGGCATATTTAAATTCACTTTCTGGTGGTTTTTTTCAACTACCTCTGCTGGAAGTTTGTTCCAAGCATCTACTAATGTAAAATAATATTTTTGAACTTGGCTACTGATCTTCCCTCCAAGTATATTTAGGTTGTGTCCATTTAATATCTCTTACTCTTTGTAGATCCTTTGCCTGATACCAGCGACACAGATATAAGCCCAGGACAGGAACAAGGAACTCCAGCCCCATCTTTAAACCTGGAGGAGACACAGAAGAGACTTGCTATAATCAGTGATTTGCTTGGGACAGTGCTGGCCACACTTCAGGTGCTTCTGCAAAATCTTGGTCTCCCCAAACTGGACCTCAACCTCATCCTTCAAGGATCTGCTGGGAACTGAGCCCAAATTCAACTTCAAGCAGCCAAATGTAGCATCTGATAATCAGAAAAAATCTTGTTTGTGTCATATTCATTGTTTTTTTAATAAAATAGTTTTATTCTTTACCATATGATTTCTCTAAAATTGTTATTTAAAGTGAAAATAACATCTAAATAAAGTTTAGTAACTTTAAAGCCCCCATTTGATTAGTGGCATATGGTGCTTGAGAGGGCAGATCCTAGAATTACTTGGGAGATGCCATCTTGGATCACACCTGAGAGCCCTGCTTACACATGATTACACATAGTTGGGGGAATGGGGGAGAGGCTTTTGCTAGCACAAATTCAAAAACTGCAGTTGAGCTGGGGGTTTCCTTATGATCAACTCAATCAGCCAGAGAGATTTTATCTGTTTCCACACATGTTGGAAGTAGATAATGCTGGCTGCATGGTAGATCAGCATGGCTGCAGTGTCCCTGTGTGATTTTGTTTTTCCACACAGGGAAGACTGTCCATTTTTTGGCATTTTGCTATAAGCAGTCCATGCCAAACTAAGAGAGATATACCTCAGAAAAGGGATCAGCATCTCTCATTTTACACACACATACACTGAATCACCAGTTGCTGGAGCGGATGCATGTAACTATGTATCAATCAATGTGGCTTTTTACTTCTGGCCAAAGATGAAGCATTATCATTATTTCAAAGAAATTCCCAAAAACTAGCTGAGGAAACATCTAATATGCAAAACACCGAGGTGAATATAATAGTTAATCTCTCAAGCACAACACTTACTCAGGAACAAAAACAATTACTCATGTTAGGCCTAAATTATTGCCCAACACATAAAACAGATATTTTTGAGGGGACTAAGGATCTGCATTTGTTTGCCCATAAAATATTGTGTAAACACCAGTTCAACAAGAGAGAAGATAGTACTGACATACAAATGCCCTAATTGCTATTAGCCTTGGGGTTAGAGGCAACAGGAACCACACCCATGATCATTCCAAAAAAAGCTATTTTTAATAAATCCTCAACATTTTTTCCCCCCTCAATTCCAATGCACATGTGGCCAACTTTGTGGACCTTGTAACCATTGACATTGAAAAATTGATTAGGAGGTTCAATATCCCCCCACATCTATAATGGGCAATGATAGACTTAGAGAAGAACCAAAATGTAATTATAAAACCCGCTGATAAGGGGGGAAATATTGTACTGATGGATAAAACTCAATATGAAGACGTGCTATAAAATTCTCAACAACAAGGACTGGTATGTCAGGGATATCATGTCCATGGTCTTGGTGGACTCAGGGGATTACCACTCCTGAATTAGGGAGGCGGCTGAGAATAAGGTGATCAACGTGTCGACTGGATCTTTCTTGGAGGTCCCATGCCCGATAATACCTACGTTCTATGCTTTGTCGAAGGTACATAAATTCATCCAGTCGCCTCCGGGCCGACCCATTGTGTCCGGCATGTGTTCCCTCACGGACAGGGTTAGCCACTACGTTGATCACCATCTCCAACCAACAAAACTACATTGCAGAGGGAAACTAGGTGGACTATTCACCTTAAAGGAGCACTATCGGGAAAAAACTGACCAATGATAAAAATCCATATCAATATGCTGGATTGCGGGAGGACAGGTCACTTATACACCCAGTATCAAGAAATATCAAGCCAGGCTTGTTCCTTTTATTTTAATGGAAGGAAAAGGACAGCCAGGGTGACAGGCTCTGTCACCCCTCATAGACTAAACCCGTCATCCCTGGATTTTGGTCCTACCATGTTAGAATAAACCACAATGTTTGGTGGGAGTTTTATTCAGTTTGGGTATATAAGTTAATTGTCCTCTCATTAACCAATGTGTTTATATGGATTTTTAACATTACACAATTTCGCGATAGTGCTCCTTTAACCCTTTAAGTGGCAGCCTACCTGAAGTTTTTGTCACCCTTTGTTGCCAGACTATTTTGCACTATTTTGCGCTCCCCATGTTCAAATGTGATTTTTGAAGGAATTTCCAGGGAATTCCCAGGAAAATTACATATTGTTTTTTTTTAAGCAGAGTCTGGGCTTTAACATGAAATGTCTTGTTTCTCATTTATTATAAATAAAAAAAAAATCTATTTTTTACAATTTGTAGTGTTTTTTTGTATTAAAAATGTAAGTTTGTCAACAAAATCTTATTGCGTGTGAAATCCCAATTTCTCCGGGTCACAGCGGTACCACATATGTATAGGTAGACACCCTTTCCTGCCCAGGAGACTCCCCCAAACTGAAACAGCGCTTTAGGGGATTTTCAGATAAAATACAACTATGCTATGCGTTATGCGCACCTTGCAGTTTTTCCAGAAGAACAACCCTTTACATTTGAAATACCCCCAACAAACAATATATTCTCTGGAAGTACACACCTCAAGCTTTCTAGGTGTACCAGGCTTGTTGATGTGGCCATAGTTTTCTGAAAGTAATCCCTCAATGTATTCTTTGGTTGTAAAGAGTTTCCCTAAAAAAAGGATAAAAAAGCAGAATCAAAGCCACATTTTCCTAAAAAAAACTATATACAAACAAGAAAAAAGTTTAATTTGAAAAAGCAACATCCCCCGAACAGAACGATATGCAACATGCATTGCTACTGTCAAGGAAAGAGTTGCCAAACAGCATGTGCGTAACGGTAATTTTACTTGAAAATTTCAGCTCTGCAAAGTGCGCACTTTGTGATTTTTCAACCAAAACAACCCTTTACATTTGGAATATCCCCCATAAACCATATATTCCCTGAAAGTACACATGTTAAGCTTTCTAAGCGTACCCAGCTTGTTGAAGTGGGCTCATCTTTTTGGAATAAATCCCTCAAAGAATTCTTTGGTTGCGCAGGGTTTCCCTAAAAAATGTATAAAAAAGCTGAATATAAAACACCTTTTCCTAAAATATAAATATGCAAACCAGAAAAAACATATAAAAAATATATATATATATATTTTTGCAGCAGAGTTTAGGCTTTAACATGAAATGTCTTGTTTGTTAATTTTGTTTTGTTTTGTTTTTTACAATATTATTAAGTAAAAAAAAAAAATAATAGCCTTTTTTTAGAAAATTTACTCCTTTATTTTAAATAAAAAATATATTTTATTAAAGTAAACCATATTGCATGTGAAATCCCCATTTCTACCGATTAGAACGGTACCGCATATTTATCGGTAGCCCCCGTTCCTGCCCAGGAGACCCCCCTAACTGAAACAAGTACTTTATAACATTTACAAATAAAATACAACTACCATCCACACTACAAAGGGTTAAATCGAGAAAAAAAATGACATAGGGTCCCCCCTCCTGGGGCGGGGGGGGGGCCCCATTTTTGGGGGGATTTTTAAGGGTTAAAAAAAATTGACATGGGGTCCCCTTTACCCAAAGTAACCAGCCCGGGACCAGCTATGCAGGGCTTGTAGAAACAGGGCGCAGGGGCCAGCTTTTGTGGCCCCTGGCCCTGCAGGCTACAAGCCCGCATAGCCCCGTGGCCACTGGCTCTTCGGCCCCGCTAGCCGCAGGTGACTTGCCAGCCCCCAGCCTTGTGAACTGGTATAGGGGTCTCATTTTGTGTACTTCCGGTTTTACACTTACAAGGATCCACCATGCGGCCCAGAAGACCTGCCAGATGGCTCCCCAGCTCCTCCTCCGATTCTGATGCCCCACCTGCCCCCCCTGCCCCTTCAGCCTCCCCTGGCCCCCCCTGATTCCCCAAAGAAGACAAGGATCCTTGGGTCAATGGCCGAGTAGTGAAAGTAAGTGTATTTTTTTTTATACTGTTTTTTGTTTTTTTTATTCTAGCTGATAAACAAAAATCTCTAATGCATTTTGGTTTGTAAAGTTTGTTGGTATGTTCAGGCCAACCTTTTTTTATTTTATTTTTACATTATTAATGTAAAATAGTATATTTGGTCATGTGATTACCTACATTTTTTTTTTTTATTAATTTTTTTTACATTAATATAGTGACTTAAGCTAAAATATATAACTTGTTGATTTGCATATTTCTGAATAATTCGTTTTTTTTTCTTAGAATTTCTGCATGTTGGAGTACAACTATGCCCTGAGTGCCAAGAGCAGCATAGTGATGGAGGTGCAAGCCACCGTGTCCCGGTGCTTCAATACGGAGCTCAGCAAACGATCAATCCTCCAGAAATGGTCAGACTTTAAGCACCGGGACAATGAGGGCGATACCGGCTCTATGATGCCTACGCATCTGGTAAGTGAAACATAAATAGATTCTTGGATCTTCTAAAATGTGTGCAGAGTAATGTATTTGAATGTGATTTGTTAATTTTTGTCTTTTGTTTCCTCTTCACAGATAAGCGTCCTCCCCTGGGGAAACACGGGAAGGGGATGCTCCCCCGCACACGAGTGTTGGACTTTGATGAGTCTGCGGGGGAGGGTCCCTCTCGTAGATCTCATCTTGAGGACCCAGGGGAGGAAGGGGATGACACCCCAGTGGAGCGTGCTGCTGGGGTGAGGGCAGTATGGAGCCTCAGCTCCTCACAATCGGACTCAGCTGAGTTCCAAACCCCCTGTGGCCACTCTCAATTAGGGAGTCCCAGTAGGGAGGAGGCAAGGGATTCTACCACACTCCCTCAAGGATCAGGGAGTGAGAGGGAGGAGGTCGGCCCATCAGGTTTGGGATCTGCTGGGCCCATTGTGAGAAGTGGCGGCTCCTCGTCTCCACCTCATAGCCCTCCCTGGGATTCCAGCAGCAGCTCATCCCCTGGTGAGTGTAATTATTATAGTTGGTTATTATTTATAGTGTTATCTTGTTGTCTTTAAGATTTTCTTTTCAAACTATGGCTTATTTACAGGGCATCATAGAGCCGGCACCTCCACCAGCTATGTTGCAGATCAGGCACTCAGGCATAGTCGTGGTAAGAGTTGTTTTAAATCTTCCATATATTACATTTTAAATATGTTTATTAACATATATCATATTTAATTAGCCCCAATACCTTATATGGTAGTGATGGGCCCATGTGGCCTATTTCACAGTAGCTCCTATACTGTTGTAACCCTAAATCATGAACTTGTGTTAGCCAAAGTTGGCATTTTTAAACAAACACATGGCCAAATATATAGGCAAAAGTATGGTTATCGTAACTTTCTAAACAATACTTGTTGATGCCTATTAAAAACATAAAATACATTGTCCTTATGATCTTTTGTTTTTTATCTGAACAGATGTTTCCACACAGACAGACCCCGTCCTAATTCTCCCCAACCCTGCACCAGGAACCTCCAGCAGCATGGTCCAAAGCCACAGCTGCGATGGTGAGTCCACCAATTTCCATGTTCAAAACATTTTACTAAAAATATGCTTGTGTCCATCAACATGAACTAATGTTAGAGACAGTCTGCTGTTTACTATTAAACATGGAGATGCTATATTTGCAAACATCAATCATAATTGCATGTAAGCATGCTAATTTGATGGTTCTGCTAATGTAACTTGTTTGTTTAAAAAATAGGCAGCTGTTGATTAGGTTATGGATTTCTATTAATCCTACTTATTTACGTTTAACCCTTTAAATGCCAGCCACGTAAAATTTACGTGGTTGCCTCTTCGCCCCTTAAGTGCCAGCCACGTAAATTTTACGTGCCTGGCATTCCCCAATCACACTAAAAAAAAGTAAAAAAAAAAGTCACTTACCTGACCCCTTGTTTGATCCAGCCGGGTCTCCTCTTCAGCCAGCGGGGCTCCGATCGCCGATCGGGGCTCCTCCGGCTGCAGGGGAGGGCCCGGAATAGGGTGCCCCCCGTTTCAGCAGCCGCCGGGATTGCCTGTTAAAAAAAAAAATAAAAAATGACAGTTACTCACCTCCGCTCCCGCCGACTCCCGCCGCCTCTCCTCTTCATGGGGGGGGGCTCCGATCACCCCCCCCCCCCTGGCTCTTCTGTCTTCTGGAGGGGGGCATAACAGCCCTCCCTCCGCCGCAGCTTCCGATGGCGGGGGCGGGGCTAATGACGTCACCGCCGGGTGTCATCGGGGCACCCGGCAGTTCTCCTGTCAGATGCCGGTGACGGCTGGGCAGAGAAGGAGGGAGGTAGGCGATCCTCCGATCGCCTGCCTCCCCCCTTCTCTGCCCAGCTGTCACCTACATCAGATTGCCGCGGGACACTGCATCTGAACATCGGAGGTGAGTAAAGGTAAATTTTTTTTTTTTCTAATAAACTTTTACAAAAACCTGTGTCTGTGTTTATTTTTTATACTGTTAACCCTTTGTGAACTGGTAAAGGGTCCATGTGACCCCTTATACCAGTTCACAGGGCTCGGGGGTCTGGCAAGTCACCTGCGGCAAGCGGGTGACTTGCCATTAACCCCTGGCCCCCCAAATTACCTGCCTCCCCAAAGCCCAGGGGGGGAAGAAGAGCCGCGGCCCTAGGCTATGACGGCTTGTAGCCGCAGGGCCAGGGGCCACTAAAGCTGGCCCCTGCGCCCTGTTCTACAAGCCCCCATAGCTGGTCACAGGCTGGCTACGCTGGGTAGGGGGGACCTCACGCCATTTTTCTGGGGAAATTTTTAATGGTTTTAACCCTTAAAAATCCAAAAAAAAAATGGGGTCCCCCTCCCTTTGAGGGGGGACCCTATGTCATTTTTTTTTTTTAATTAACCCTTTGTTACCTGTAATCCAGCAGGAGAGCAGAAGCCTAAGTGATCAGCGTGGGACACAGGGATGGATGGGAGGTAAGTATTAAAAAAATAATAATATTTTTGTTAATAAAGTTATTTTGAAAAAAGTGTGTCTGTGTGTTTTTTTTACTTTTAACCCTTTGTGAACTGGTAAGGGGTCCATGTGACCCTTATACCAGTTCACAAGGCTCGGGGGTCTGGCAAGTCACCTGCGGCTAGTGTGTGACTTGCCATTAACCCCTAGACCCCCCATTACCTGCCTCCAAAAAATCCCTTATATTCCCCCAAGAAATGGTGCCCCCCCCCCTGTGAAGGGGGACCCCACACCAATTTTTTTTATTTAACCCTTTATTATGTGGATAGTAGTTGTATTCTATTTGTAAATGTTATAAAGTGCTCTTTTCAGTTTAGGGGATCACCTGGACAGGAACGGGGGGCTACCAATACATATGTGGTATCATTGTAATCGGGAGAAATGGGGCTTTCACGTGCAATATGGTTTTCTTTAATAAAATAAATGTTTTTGTTAAAATAAAGGAGACAATTTAAAAAAATATTTTTTTTTTATTTTTTTTTACTTATTTACTTAAAAATATATTAAAAAAGTAGAAAAAATATATAAAAAAAAGTAGAAAAAATGCAAACAAGACATTTCATGTTAAACTCTGCCACAAAAAGAAAATTTGCCATTTTCTTGGAAATTCCTGCAAAAATCACACTTAAGCATGGCGCAAAATGGTGAAAAATTACCTGTCAGCAGAGGGTGACAAAATCTCAAGTAGGCTGGCAGTTAAAAGGTTACAGGTACCTATGCATGTTGGGTATTGTTCTGCTCGGTAGACCTTGCACTTTCAGATTTAGCTTGTTTTTTCTTATTTGCATATTGATATTTTAGGAAAAGGTGTTTTTATTCTGCTTTTTTATACAATTTTTTGTGAAACCCTGTGCAACCTAAGAATTCTTCGAGATATTACTCCCAGAAAGATGAGCCCACTACAACAAGCTGGGTACGATTAGAAAGCTTAACATGTGTACTTTCAGGCAATATATGGTTTATCAGGGATATTCCAAATGTAAAGGGTTGTTTTGGTAGAAAAAGCACAAGGTGCGCACTTTGTCTGCAGAGCTGAAATTTTGAAGTAAAATTACCATTACGCACATGCTTTACTTTGGTGTGTTTGGCAACTCTCTCCTTGACTGAACCTATGCATGTTGGGTATCGTTTTGTTTGGGGGATGTTGCTTTTTCAGATTTTCAGTTTTTTTATGGTTTGCATATAGTTTTTTTTAGGAAAATGTGGTTTTGATTCTGCTTTTTTATTAATTTTTAGGGAAACCCTTTGTAACCAAAGAATACATTGAGGGATTACTTCCAGAAAACGGCACCTATGTCAACAAGCCTGGTACGCCTAGAAAGCCTGAGGTGTGTACTTCTAGGGAATATATAGTTTGTCGGGGTATTTCAAATGTAAAGGGTTGTTTTTCCTGAAAAACTGCAAGGTGCGCATATTGCAAAGCATAGTTGTATTTTATCTCAAAATCTCCTAAAGCTTTGTTTGAGTTTGGGGGAGTCTCCTGGGCAGGAAAGGGTGTCTACCTATACATATGTGGTACCGCTGTAACCGGGAGAAATTGGGGTTTCACACAAAATAAGATTTTATTGACAAACTTACATTTTTTATTACAAAAAAAACACTACAAATTGTAATTTTCACCCCAAAATATTGGGAATACACTTAGAAAATGACAAACAAGACATTTCATGTTAAAGCCCAGGCTCTGCTGAAAAAAACAATATATTATTTTCCTGGGAAATCCCTGGAAATTCCTTCAAAAATCACAGTTGAACATGGGGAGCGCAAAATAGTGCAAAATGGTCTGGCAACAGAGTGTGACAAAATCTCCAGGTAGGCTGGCACTTAAAGGGTTAAAAAAGAAAACTGACATAGGTGCGGAATTTTACATTAAAAAGAGACAGGCTTATTTGTGCACAAGATAAACTACAGTGTTCTGCATCTTAAGTATTTGGTTAGTTAAGGTACGTTGTGGCCTAGAGGTAAGGGAGCAGACTTGTGACCGGAGGGTGACAGGTTCAAATCCCGGTCCTGGGGCATGACTTAAGTGCTCTTGAGCAAGGCACCTAACCCCCCAACTGCTCCCCGGGCGCCACAATTAGGGCAGCCCACCGCTCCGAGCAGGTGCACACTCACTGCATGGATGGGTTAAATGCGGAGGATGAATTCCTCTGTGTGCGCAAGCATACAGTGGCCATCTATGCATTAAAAATAAAAAATAAAAAATTATAATATGAGACTAGGGTGGATAATCTAGAATGGGGACCTATTTTTGATTTCGCACATATATTATGTTGAAGAACTTGTGTGTTGTTCAAGGGTTCCAAAAATGTAGATTCATATTACTTAATATTTACACATTTACCACTTTCATAAGTATGTACCAGTTTAGGGGTACTGCGGCACTTATATATCTTTTTATTTCCCAACAGCTTGCAGAATGGAGCATCGCAGACTGTGGCAGTATGTCTAAAGGACAAGACTCATGCTGCTGGGGAAGAAGAAAAAGTCATAGGGTGGGGGGGAATTAGAGTTGTGGCATGGCCCCAGTTTAACGCCCATGTTGGGCATATTTTTAACATTTAAATAAATATTTAATAGCTTTTTCAAAACATTTGTGTCAGTATTTTATTCAATAAACTGTATTTTACAACAACACACACACACACATAAAAATGTTATCATTGACAATATAACATTTACATAACACTTTAGCATTAACACATTCTAAAAAACGCACCTACACCATTAGATTTGTATGTAAAGTGGCTAAATAGCGACTGCAAAACTTAAAATTCATCAGTGGTGCACAGGTTACTATAGCGACTGAGGCGCTCTGTAATAGTGACTGACGGCAGATCAGAGCGACCACTAGCGGTCGCTCTTAGCGCCGCAGTACAGGCGCTCATCTGCCGCTAATAATGAATGAGCCTGCTTGTAACAGGCTGATTCCTGAGTTAATAAGATATTGAAGCCTCCTGATTTCCGTGTTGGTGGCATCCGCAAACCTATTGTGAAGGAGGAGCACAAGGTAGGCCCAATAACTGCCTTGTAGAACAGGGTCAGTAGATCGTGAGAGATGGGGAGGCCGATTCATTAATAGCGGCAGGTAGCAACAGTTGAGCGACTGTAGCAGTATTTTCACAGCGCCTGCTAGTAGTCGCTGTGCTTGGCCGTTGTTCGGTTGTTGACAGCGACTCAGTCGGTGTGCAGTAATGTTGAATATTGGGTGAGGAGTTGCTATTTGACAGGTTCCGCGCTGTATGGGAGCGCATGATAACGACTGGCCATAGCGAACGGCTCCCACCATATTCATTAACAAATCACGCTCAAAAGATTCTCGCGCTGTGAAATGCTTGTTTAAACCCCAGAGCGCTGGCGATGGGTTAAAAGTAGTTTTTAACCCCCAAACAACCATATTTTTGGAAACCAAAAAAACAAGTTTTTAATAACATTTTGTAATATTAATACATTAATATCAGACCTGTAATATGAATTAATTATGAATATTTAAACCGGACCTTCAGCGTGATTTAATGAAAAGCCCAAACTCTTAAAAAACGGTTCCCAAGCATCTAAAATTAATACTACGTTTTTAGTCACTAACTTATTATTCTTTCCCCCACTGGGCTGCAACTCTGTTCAGGAATTTAGGATACGGGCGCCGCCATCTTGACTCAGAAGCATTACACTTACTGAGGAGAGGAGAGTGGGATAAGGTACAGGGGGCGGGTTATAGCTGTGCTTTGCTCAGACAGAGCAGAGTTGGGATCAGGTAACGGTCAGCAGTCCCAGAATGCAGAGTAGCACAGTCAGGAGGCACTTCCTGTTTGCAGGCTGCCTGATAAGATGGCGGCTTCCATAAGCCACCATCTTGGATGTTTAAAGGCTCATAACATGCAGTAGATGCAGGTAGGATGATTTTTAATGTGGACAATCTGTATGTACAGGGTGTGGGAAAGAGATAGACTCTTATTCAGAGTGAAGGTCCGCTTTAAAGATTGTTCCATTGAAATGCATTGGAGAGCGCCAGGTAGGGAGAGGTCATACCTGTCGCTGTTCAAGGTCGGACGCTGGTGCTGTGGGCTGAGGCTGGAATAATGATGAATGAGTGGCTATATGGCGCTATCTCAGTTGGTAAGCAGGATCGGCTTGATAAATGTGTGATTGTGGTGGGGAGCCGGCGTTCTCTTGGCGGTGCCCGTCATTACCGGTCGCTCACCAGGCGCTACCTGTCGCTATCCCTTGTTAAATAAGGGCCCAAATTTCCTCAGCTGAGGAAGAAAGAATAGCTTCTTATGATCCTTCTTAAGGATGGCTTGAGTATTGTTCTCCCAGCCTAAATTCCTTAAAATAATGATACCCAGAAACTTGGGTTCCTGAACCTCCTTCACCGGCTGCCCGAAAATTGAAATAGGAGAATGGAATGGAGGACCTTTCCTAAGATCTACAACTAATTTAACTGTCTTGGAAGTATTTATAATCAGGTCATTTTCACTGCACCGCTGACCTAGCTGAGATTTGACGTGAGTGCTACTCACAGCTATTCAGGGACCGCTGTGGCTTGCTGTGCTCGCTCAAACTGAGGGCATCAAGGGACAGAGGGACTGTTAGACCATTTTTTTGTGTAGGCCTGGAAGAATGAAATTTTGAATGACATTTTGAGGAGGGAAACTTTTGGAGCCCTTCTATGGCTTCTACCATGCACTGCAGGAAATAGAGGAGATTCACTTGGGACAGGCATCATGTGAGCTGCTCACTGCTTTATTATTGTTGTTGGGTGTAAAGTCCCTTTAAAGTGGAACAAAACCCTGGAATTTGTTGCATGCCCCGAATCGGGATGCCTCTCTGTGTGAATCCCTCGTTCGCCAACAGCGCATGTGTGGGGTCTCGTCCATTGAGAGCCACCTGCTGTGACTACGTCATTTGGCAGGTAGCTCTCATTGAAATAAATGAGGAGCATGCACTGCTGCATCATTGGCTGCAGTGGGAGTGTGCAAGTGCATGACGCCGGGGATGCAGGAGTTGCGGCAACGCACGCTCCCCACTGTAAACAATGAGAGGCATCTGAGGAATGACGTAGTATCAGCAGAAGACTCTCATTGAATGAGAGCCCGCACATGCGCTGTTGGAGAGTGGGGGAGGTGAGGGTTTTTGGGCTTCGGGGGGTTTCACACAGAGGGGCATACCAATTCAGGATGCCCCAGGGAAAAGCCAACAGCCACTGCTGGATTTTGTTAAGCTTTAAGACACTTTTTAAAATTGGCACATCTGCAAGTAATGTCAAGTACACATTTACAGTACTGATTAAATATTCTACAATTATCAGGGATGTTTCTAGAGCAGGGTGGTCACAAGGCCATTGTGTATTGTGGTGGAACCATTGTGTGTGTGTGTGTGGGGGTGTCTTTATCCCAGCCATTATGTTACCCCTAGATGGGTCAGTGCCATTTACCACCAGGCTCCCCCTTATGACATGCCCCATTTTGTAGGTCAGGGGGGTGCCGAAGGGGGGGCCTAAGAACAGGTTGGGGTCTCATTTAAAATCTTTGCCCTGGGTGCCAGAAAGCCTAGTTGCACCTCTGATGGCACATACCAGTATGGGACAGAAGCAGCACCATAGGATGGGCAGAATTTATATCTTTTCACTCTGGGAGCTTTTTCAGTTGGAAACTGCCCTGCTGATAATATAGCATCCATTATGTTTGTCACTATGTAACATATATAATAATATGGATCTGGCCTCAAAATGTAATGTTTCATTTATTAAATAGAGTATCATCATGGCCAACCTTGCCCTCTAACCTTACCCTCTAATCTAAAGAATTTGCAGCTTATCATTTCTTCCTTATCCAGATCCCCCCCATAGACATTAATCTGGATCAAAATTTTTAGATAAAAGTTCAAAAAAGTTCATGACAAGGAGACCTGAAGCAGGAGATAAAAGCCACAAAGGAACTTCTTGTCCAGGAGACGTTATCTGTCCATTGTCCAGAGAAGTTACGGTATCTTTCTTTAGTCCAGAGAAGTTATCTTTCTTTTTGTCCAAGAGAAGTTATCTTTCTTTAGTCCAGAAAGGGACAGTTTGCTCCAGAGCATCAGATAGGGGCAGTTATGGAGTCTATGGCCTCCAGTCTATCACCAATCTGCCATGGAGGGCAATCAGGGTCATCCTTGTACACAAGGAGCTTGCTATAAAAATGATCTGATGATATTTTGTAGGGATGTAAAATCTCTGCTGTGTTTTCACATATCATACACTTCAACTCATCCGATTAATAAGTATTGGTGGACACGCTTACAACAGGCTGAACCAAAAACTCTTCTTGCTGCAAATAAATCATTTTGCTACTGACTTAAAGTGGACCAACACCCAGGATTTTAACCATCCGAGATCGGGATGTCCCGCGGGGTGGGAGGTGATCGGCCCGGGAATCTTATAGATTTCCGGGCCGATCACCCCTGGGTGTTGGTCCTCTTTAAAGCAGACCTACACCCATATTTGAAGTCAGATTTATCAAGTACTATCTGGCAGACTACTTCACATCAGTGTATATTATATAATTTATATATTTTTTATACTGGCGCATGTTGCTATAACATTAGCAGTGCAGCAACATGCTGAACAAAATATAAATTATATTTTGCACTACTTTAATTTTCATCCATGTGGCAAATTCTGGCAGATAGTGCTTGATAAATCAGGCCCTAAGACACAGGCTTCAGTAGTGTCTTACCTTCAAGCAGACCTAAACCCCTCCCTGGCAATTGTGGCAAGGAAAGTCCCTGGTTCACCCAGTCACATCACCAATGAACCCTGAGTTTGAATCACTTTTCCATCTGGCAGGGGACAGAAAATGGCTGCACATGCTTGAGTAGAAGGTGTCCCACCATACAGTGCTTCATGTCCAGTTTTAGGCTTAGGTGATTTTGACAATCCCAGGTTTTGCCCATACAAACTCACCTTTCCACAGTCCTAGTGCATGCATTAGTTCATGTCCAATTAGAGCCATTTCCTGTGCATATGTAATGTTCATCCAGGAACGCGAGTAGCCGCATGCCCAGCAGGGGCGCGATTCTACCCCCATTCTATCCCAAAGGCTGGGTCTGTGGCACCTGCACAGGCCAAAGATGCAGGGGAGGCGGATGTGTGTGGTGCGCTCCCCATTAAGGCTGGGGATACAGGGACGGCACGCAATCGTGGCGCAGGACCGCTGGAAAGGTGAGTGATTTAAGGCCTAAGTTGGGGGGGGGGGTTCACACACAGTGGGGAATCCTGAATCAAGTCTTTTAGTTGCGGTCCACCTGAAGCTCTGTGTGACGGCAATTTAAAAAACTATTTCGATCCATTTAGACCCCACCACCCCAAGACATCCCAGCAGCAATAGGAACCTGCACGACCCACCGACCCAATAATTTACTAGTCACTGATTCACTGGTCACTGGAAGAGAAAGGGCACTGGTTACATTTTCCTAAATTCAGGAACACATATAGGTAAGTATAAATGCCTGATGTTAGGCTTCCTGTTGTCCTTTAAAGTGGACCGTCACCCATGGCGATCACCCCCCTCACCGCGGGACATCCGAGATCGGGATGTCCCGCGGTGAGGGACCCCCCCAAAACCCCAAAAGAACTCACCTGATCGCCTCCCGCGCACTCCTCTAGCCGTGCGCGCGCCCGCGCCGGCCGTTTGTGAATGGCCGGCGCGGGCGCGCGCACTGTCAGAGGGGCGCGCGGGAGGCGGCGGCGGACACGCTGCCTTGTCCGCCGCTTGTCCGTGGGAGCGTGGTGAGGTGAGTTTGGGGGTTTCTGGGGGGTTTTACACATCGGGGTGCCCCCCTGAAGTGGACCAAAACCCAGGATAGTCAAAATCCTGGGTGTTGGTCCACTTTAACAACTGAAGCATCTAAAAACAGCTGGAGCCAGAGTGTAGGGAAGTGCACCAAATTAAGCCGCTTGCTTTTACTAACTTAATAAATCATGTGTCAGTGCCATTTTTCTCTACATATTAGCCTTTATGCTGGATGTATGTGTGCGATTATGTTATGCCAACGTCTTGAAGCTGCACGCCATATTTGCTCATTTATAACAAGTGCTATTGGTATTGCGTTTGCGTTTAGGTTTATTTTCAACTGTTGAGGGTAAAAAAACACACTGGTAAGACAAAACATCAGTGACATTTATAAAAAATGTTAAAAAAATAAATTTAGGTTCCGTAAGTTTAAATTTGATTACACTTTAATGACACATAAAGTGACACAGTGCTCAAAACGGCCGTGTACATTAGAGCTTGATGGCACAAAATGGTGCAATATATTAATCGATCAGACTCAGTGAGCCTCATTTATCAAGTGTCAGTGCTAGTTAATGCCACTCAGTGCCAATATTTTAGCCTCAGTGGCACTTAGTGCCCAATTTAAAGTGGACCAAAACCCTGCTGGATCATATAGATTCCCGGGCCGATCACCCCCTCCCTGCGGGGCATCCAAAATCAGGATGCCCCGCTGTGAGAAACCCCCCAGGTCGCAGGCTACACTTGCCTGAATTCTGGTCCAACGGCACATGCTCAGGCCGCTGCCGCATCTCCGCTATACCTCTAGCAGGGCGCGTGCCCATGCCGGCCAGCAGCGCACTCAGAGCTGCTGAGCTAAGACGTCTCTTAGACATGCATAGCTCAGCGGCTCAGAGCGCGCTGATTGGATGAGCGGCCGCGCATGCACCGTAGGACCGCGGTGAGGTGGGTTTTATTGGGAGATCTGGGGGGTTTCACATAACCGGGGGAGTGGACCAAGACCCAGGATGCTCAAAATCCTAGAATTTGGTCCACTTTAACAAACAAAAAATCCTCAGCATTGATGCGTTCACCAGCCTGCGTCTATCACAGTGACCTGCACTCTTCTCAAAGCTGTGCCAGTTTAGAGTGGTGATGTAGGTTTAGATCCCATAGACCACAGTGGGCAGAAATGTACTAAAGTGGTTCTTGGTTATAATTAATAGTAAACACAATTATTTGTACAGAACTTGCATTGGTGATTTGCCAGTCATGTAAACATAGGACTGGATTATAACATAAAGAAAAATTCACACTGGGAGCTTTGTTGTCGGCCTAATTCCTTTAGATTGTAAGCCCGCAAGGGCAGGGCCCTCTCTTTAAGTGTATTTTTCGATATGACTGTGATTTGTCATTTCTATCACATCTGACTCATATAGCTCATGTATTGTAAGTTAGTTGTTTTATATCTATTTAATTGGCTAATGTTATGCACTTTTATAACATTAATACAAAATACTGACATGCTGAATAACTAAAAGCTACCTAAATGTAATGTAACCAACAAATCTTGCTATTGGACATTTTACTACATTTCTAATATAGATTTTTTTTTGGGGGTGGGTGGGGGGGGGCAGGCAACTCTTGGACAGTAAAGCAATGTAATCTAATAGCTTTGTAAGTGAGATAAGAGGAATGGGGTGGGGGGTCTGCATTGTTTAGTACATACCCCTCCCCAGCACAATATGTGATCTGCCCTATATAAGGAGCACCACTCTCCTCTGCTACTCAAACTCCTATCTGAGCTTTTGGTCACCATGAAGGCTGCTCTCCTCATCTGCTTCACCCTGTGCTGCTTATGGCAGGCCTTCTCTATGGCAGGTAAGTCCACCTCTCCTCATATTTTATTGTATATTTACACTGGTGCACATGTGTCTTATGTTTCATATGATTTTATCTTAATGGCTTTGACTCAATAAGAGTTGAAAATAATACTCATGGTAGTAATACGTTCATTTTACAAGCAAAAAGCCTGAGAATTTCACTGTTACTGAATCACCAAATAGGAAAACAATGAACGTCAATGGTACTTTTTACTACAGTGTGAAAAAGAGTAAAAAGTTCCCTACTTTTTTAGGAGTAAAAATGTACCATCGCTTTTCATTGTTTTCCTAGCTGGTGATTCAGCAGCAGTTACATTCTCTGCCATGTTTCTCATGTGCAGAGTGAACTTTTTACTACCATGAGATTTTTTTTAATCTCTTATTGAATGAAGGCCAATGTGTGTTTTATGCATCTTATTAGTCGGGACAGTCACTAAAATCTTGATAACTTTATAACCAGCCTTATAAGTCTCCCAACTTGTGTTAGGATTTTTTTAATGGAAAATGTATTTTCTTATTAAAAACTCTTAAACTTTACAAGAACTATCCCATGGGGGCATGTTAGCTGTTTGGAGAAACAAGTGTGCAAAAAGTACACTTTGGATTAAAATGTTCACTTTAGGTAAAAAATAAAATAGAAGTGCAGTTATGCTGAACTATGCCCAAGGTAGACAATGCAAGAGAATCACACTAAAAAGTGTAGCACTAGGTGCAAAAGGCGCACATTTTACTAATAAAAATAGTGCACTTTTTGCAACTAGTAATCATTTTTTGGGAGTACAAAGTACAATTTATTTTTATTGTATAGCTAGGTGTAATGTTTGCACCTGGTGCAGAATCAAACACACAAGTGTGTGAAAAAATTGTTCTTATTTCCCCCAAAACTCCCCTGCATTAGTAAGGAGCATCCCTTATTGTGGAATTGTACAAAGTAGACCAAATGTCAATGCTGGCATTTGGTTCAATAGAGGAGCAACAACCTCTCTGAAGTATATAAGTCTCTTTATGGAGCATCCTAAATTGGGATGCTCTGCTGTATGTATCCATAGTGATCACATGGTACACTCACCTGGTCTCTTTAGCCTAGAAGCTAGAGGTGATGCAGACGGTGGTGCGTGCTCTGTTCAGATTTTCTTGCTGCTCTGAGCAAGAAAAATCTAAATGGACCGTGAGCCTTTGATTGGCTGAGTGGCCTGCACATGCACCATGGGAACAAAAAAAAAAGGTGAGTTTTTGGGTGATCCCAGGAGATGCAACACAAATCAGGATGCCCCAGGCAGGAGGAACAAAGCCCAAGATAGTGAGGTTTGTTCCGCTTTAAATGAGAGGAAACAAGCAAGGACTTTGACATTGTGCTCAGTAGGTGTTTCCATAGCAAACCGGTGGGCCAGGTATCCCTTCTAGTGCCTGTTTATAGGAGGGCACTATCTTCACCTTGGGTGCAGTACAGTGCAACACTCAAACAACTAGAACAACTTATCACTCATTTTAGTTCTCCCTTTACACTTCTTGCTGGGGTAAGTATAGTTAAAAAAGTCCAAACATTTTTTAAATGCTTTTAAGGTTGTGAGTATATGTGACTATGATAAAGATGTATGTGATTTTGTAGCCAATAAATGATTTCTTTTTGCCTGCATTTACGTCTCCTAATACGCATAGAACATATTTAATCAGGGCCGGCTCTAGGTATGTGGGGGCCCTTGGGCAAGAGAGTTTTAGTGGGCCCCAAAGTAATCAGTCACATGATGTCACCTTTCATTTTCCTCTGTCACAAATGGGTCATCTTTTGCTGCTGATAGCTCTCCAGTCCTTATTGCCTTCCCTATAGCCACCAATAGTCCTCTAGTCCTGCCACTAAAGACTTCATCATTGCTATCAGTTGTCACCTGGTTCTGGCCACCTCCATTCCAGGCCACCTTATGCATTGTTGCTGACCATCCCCTGTTGCTGAGGCCAGCCATGAGCAGGTCTGCACACAACACCGGTCGCTCGGTGGTTCAGGACCTCTGTAAAATAATAACATGCATAAGCGTGAGCCTGAGTGGGCCCCTTAAAATGGCAGGGACCCTGGCAAGTGCCCAGGTTTGCCCTGTGCTGGCGCTGGCCCTGTATTTAATCATTTGTAATACAAATCACCTCTAGCGGCATAACCACAAATCATGGGGCCCAACTACAAAATCTTAATGTGACCCTCAGTTCATAAACCAGAGGACAATATTTGGTGCATATTCAATATCTAAGCAGCAAATGTATTGGCATAATAAAAGCTCCCTGGAGACCTGATGGGGGGCATGTTCAGCTTTACTGATCATTTCCATGGCTAATTAATGGCTCTTCCCAACTTATTTGAAGAAAAAACCTTACTGGGAATGTATATTATCTACTGAATGTGTCACCAACATCACAGAGGAGGGATTCTAAGAGATGCATACCTCCCAAGTGTTCCTGATTTGGAGTGACTGTCCCTTTTTGAGGTCCATGTTCCCCTGTCCCTTGTTTGTCTCAGTTGTCCCTCTTTGAGGTCCAACATGCAGAACTGCATCAATAAATGATTTATTTGCCTATTTAAAGTGTTTATATTGCTGTAACTTATTATTTTACAGAAAGGGTAGTAGGTGCTTGGAACAAACTTCCAGCAGAGGTAGTTGAAACATCAACAGTCACTGAATTTAAACATGCCTGGGATAAGCACACATCTATCCTAAGATAAAGAGTACATACAGTATACACATAAGGGCAGACTAGATGGACCGTATGGTCTCCTTCTGCCGTCAACCTTCTATGTTTCTATGTTTCTATGTAACTGTTACAACCTATCTCCTATCCATCCCTCACTGAGGGGGTGTGGCCTAATTTAACAAATGTCCCTCTTTCCTACGCTGAAAAGTTGGTAAGTATGGAGATGGGAGCAGAGGGTCAGGGGAAGGAATCAAGGTTTTTTAATCTGTAATGTATGAAATGTCTATTGCTAATGAGTGGCTATGATTAGATACCTCCACCAAAGAACGATAAGTCAATGCCAAATTATCATTGTGTAGCTAAACAGATCTATGCTTCATTCAATGTTTCTGATGTTTTATGAGTAAGATGCAAAAGTAATAACAGTTTAAAAACACTAAAGCTGTAGAATCTTTGGACTCGATACAGGAAAATAGAAGGTTAACGACACAAGGAGACCATATAGTGCATCTAGTCAGCACCATGTTTTTTACTCCCTTTTTTTGTAAATTAACACTTTTTTCTCTTGATATTTATCCTCGGTGCAATTCAGCACCATATTTAGCCGTAACATTTTTTAAAACAATTGCACATCTTAATATGATGCAGAATTGCACAGAGGGAAAAACGCATGGTGCTGAATCAACCCTTTTCTCTTAGGATAGATGGATGCTTATCTCAGGCATATTTAAATATTTAAATTCACTTACTGTTGATTTCAACCACCTAAGCTGGAAGTTTGTTCCAAGCATCTACTAATGTAAAATAATATTTTTGAACTTTGCTACTGACCTTCCCTCCAAGTATATTTAGGTTGTGTCCTCTTAATCTGTCATTATTTCTTCTTAAAAACAATTCCTCCCTGAAGCTTAATGCAAATCACTGTTAGCTAATTTAGTTGGGGCTGGGGCAAGATTATTACGTTTTTGTATGTTGTTGTTTGTAGTAAGACATCATGTAAAAATATATCTTACTTTATGTAGATCCTTTGCCTGATACCAGCGACACAGATATAAGCCCAGGACAGGAACAAGGAACTCCAGCCCCATCTTTAAACCTGGAGGAGACACAGAAGAGACTTGCTATAATCAGTGATTTGCTTGGGACAGTGCTGGCCACGCTTCAGGTGCTTCTGCAAAATCTTGGTCTCCCCAAACTGGACCTCAACCTCATCCTTCAAGGATCTGTCGGGAACTGAGCCCAAATTCAACTTCAAGCAGCCAAATGTAGCATCTGATAATCAGAAAAAAGTCTTGTTTGTGTCATTCATTGTTGTTTGTAATAAAATAGTTTTATTCTTTACCATATGATTTCTCTAAATATGTTATTTAACATGAAAATAACTACTAAATAACGTTTAGTTATGTGCTTCCCTAAAGCCCCCATTTGATTAGTGGCATATGGTGCTTGAGAGGGCAAATCCTAGAATTACTTGGGAGCTGCCATCTTGGATCACAGCTGAGAGCCCTGCTTACACAGGATTACACATGGTTGGGGGGATGGGGGGAGAGGCTTTTGCTAGCACACAGACACACTGCCTTTGAGTTGGGAGCTTCCTTATGATCAGCCCAACCATCCCAAACCAGCGATTTTTATCTGTTTCCACACATGTTGGAAGGGGATAATGCTGGCTGCATGGTAGATCAGCATGGCTGCTGCGTCCCTGTGTGATTTTGTTTTTCCACACAGGGCAGGCTGTCCGGTTTTTGGCATTTTGTCATAAGCAGCCCACACCAAACTGAGAGAAATATACCTCATAAAAGGGATCAGCATCTTTCATTTTACACACACACACACACACACACACACACACACACACACACACACACTGAATCACCAGTTGCTGGAGTGGATGCATGTAACTATGTATCAATCAATGGGGCTTTTTACTTCTGGCTAAAGAGTAAACATTATTTCAAAGAGATTTAGGGTCATTTTGACTGTAGGACTGGGTATTTCACTAGTAGGTCTGTCAGAATTGTGGGCAAGATGGCTGCCACCATTCAGTTCAATAGCATAGAATCTCCCTGCTATCCCACAACATTTCAATAGATTTGAGCCCTCTTAAATATATTTCATCCCTGATTGTAATATATGGTGTTTAGAGAAGAAATTTACTAAACTCCAATTTATTGACTAGATGTCTGTTTTAAGTGTCAAGTTAAACATCATTACATCTGTAGCTTCAAGTTCTGCACAGGCTTCCTAATACAATTGGAAATGTGCCGGAATGCCCAACAGAGTTGAGAGAACCGATTGGAATACATCAGGGAAAAATAGATCATCATGAATCTGAACTTATTGGAATTTGTGGCTATCAGGTTTTTCTCTGAAATTCACCCACTCCCTTGCAATCCTCTGGTATGGGTCTCCCATGCCACTCCCCACTGCCTTTAGCGAGGCAGAAAACAGATCCGCCATCCTGAACTGGGCTCTTGTGGTGAGGAGTGTGCCAGCCCTAAAGGCTACCAGCCCACATAGTCCAGATGGGCACCAGGCTATACTGCACCTTCCTGGCCAGTGGAGATGCAGGTAATCGCAAGTCATCCACTTGTCAATACAGACTACAAAAAACTTTATTCGCCAGATACATATGAGCAGACATACGAGGAATTTACTTTGGCTTGAGGCAGAAGAGAGGGAATACATACACAATTAGTGAAGCAAAGATAAAATCTAATCCAAAAATACAAGAATTTAAGAATATTTACAAGATGAAATAAGGATACATGAGTGAGGTTCCTTTCTATGATATATACATCATGATTCAGATTGTCCAGACTATATACACAGTTAAGTGTATAGCAATGAACTGAGCCCAACAATTGAACGCCTCCACTAGCCTGATAGTAGATCCGAAGGTTCCTCACCCAATATTGAGATGATGGATAGCTATAGGGAAGATCTTTTGGTGTCCAGTAGTCCTAGCGGGTGGGGCTTTGTACCTCCATGTTGATGGGAGCAGGATAACAAGGGAATGGCCTGGCAACTTGGGTCCCCTGTGATCTTAATTGCTTAACTCTTGACCCAGATGAAGCAAAGGCTGCCCCACAGGCTGCCTGAAAATTGAAATAGGAGAATGGAATGGGGGAACTTTCCTAAAATCTACAACTACAACTAATTTGACTGTCTTGGAAGTATTTATAATTGGGTCATTTTCACTGCATGGCTGACTTAACTTGTCAATCTCAGAGCTTGATCAGGTCTAACATGGTGGTATCATCCACAAATTAAAAAATCTTGGGGAGAGGACACATACTTGTGGAGCAATTATGTTAGTGGACCTAACATTGGACCAGTGATTATCCAGTTTTACTTGTTGAGTCCTGCCAGTAAGGAAGCTCCTTACCATATAGGTGACTTGCCGGCCCCTCCTGCCCTGTGAACTGATATAAGGATCTCAAGAACCCCTTACCTGTTCACAAAGGGTTAAAGCGGAAGAAAAAACACCACACACCAAAAAAGTCCTGTAATAAACTCTAATTGTATTCCACTACTTAGCTCCTTTCTTGCATCTTATCACAGGGTGCTGTTCCATGTCATCCTCCTCTCTCCTGGCACAGTGCAGGGAGACCGGGGATGCGGATAATCCCTTGTGCCGGAGCCTTGTGTCTAAACAGGGCCATATGCCAATAATATGCACAGCTCTGTCTGGATGAGAGCCCACGAATGTAGAGCGTGACTGGGGAAAGGTGAGCTTATGTGGGGACTGAGGGGTTTCAAATACCCAGGCATCCCAAATTGGGACGAGGCCCAAAATCATGGATAATGAAAAAATCTAGGGTTTGGTCCATTATATTTACAAACTGAAGGTCGTTCCAAGAATCAAAAACTCTGGCCCCAGCAGTCTTTTACAGTGGTAATTTTGACACAAACCTCTATTTTTAGATTTGAAGAATATGATGGGCAGACAAAAGAATAAGTAGTACCCGACACTCAATTATCCACCAGCCTGCATCAAATCCGACAACCTGTCTAAATGTGTTAAAAACAAAGAGGTTTTTGTTGCACACATTTGCAAATGTATGTAGAGTTGCCACCTGGCTGGTATTTTTTTTTACTTTACTGGCCAGTGACCTGGTGGTGCTGGTATTTGTTTTTTACTGCTAATTTTAATTGCGGGTATACTTTTCCCAGCCTCAGTTATCAGTAAAAAAAACAAACAGCACCGCCCGACCAGTGGCCAGTAAAGTAAAAAAATAAATACTGGCCAGGTGCCAACCCTAATTGTATGGAGAGTTGCAGGGCCACGTCAGGAACCCTCTTTTTCCTGCAGTCCTACTCTAAACAATGAGAGCTCCCCCATTTTAGGGACACACATAGCAATGGATAAACCGAGAGCTGAACTTACCTGAGGCGGCCCATGGCTCTAACCCTTTGCCCCTGGTGTTAGGTGCCGGGAAAAGAAGGAAGGAAAGATTTTATGTTGGAAGGAGCACAGGGCATGCCTCCCAACTGTCCCGATTTTCCCGGGATTGTCCCGATTTGCGCAAAGAATCCCGCGGTCCCGGAACGTTAACAAATGTCCCGGGACACCCTGCTCCGTGGCACTGTGCCCAGGGCCGCAACGATGCCGGCGCGAAGATACTAGCTTCCTGGCGTGTGGGGTGAGAGAGTGGGGCGGGCCCACGGGGGGTGGGTGGGCGGTATGCTGGGTTGGGGATAAAAAAAAACGTACGCATGCAGGGGTGAAGGCAGCCGACATTGCTGGAGCTGGAGGGCGTGATGGGGGTGTGGCCGGGGCGTGACGGGGGTGTGGCCAGGGCGTGACGGGGGTGTGGCCGGTGCGTGATGGGGGGGTGGTCGGGGGCATGACTTGTCCCGCTTTCACATTTTTAGAAGTTGGGAGGTATGGCACAGGGGAGCTATTCTGCAATAGGCAATGGAAGATTGGCTGTAAGTTATTGGTTTTGCTGAATCGAATTTAATAGCTGGGCCGTATTTAGGATTTGTGCTGCCCTAGGCACTGTTTGGTCATGCGCCAACCTCCACACACACATACATCTACGAATAGCCACCCCACCACCATACAAGCACACACACACATACACATCCGATTCATGAACACACACACCATTCATGCACACACCCCCCATTCATACACACACACACACTGACTCTCCACAACAGATTGCCCACCCTTCCTTCCCCAACTCCCTTCCCGCTACCCTATTACCTTTTTTCTGTGGCTGGAGCAAGTGAGAGAGCACATGTCTCCTGTGCTGGGAGTATCATGTGACATCAGGTGGCTGTCTCTCACATCCTCTTTCAGGGAGCTGGCCCGGGAGTGCTAGCAGAATAGTGGTCCGGCAAGCAGACAGACAGGTGGGCAAGCAGGGACAGGAAGGAGACAGACGCCAGTGGCTGACAGCGGGCTGAGGCAGTGTGAGGTGGGTAGGTATTCCTTGCACAGTTGCGCTGCCGCGCCCAGCTCCTGCTCCTGTCATAGGAAGGAGACAGGTGTCGGCGGCTGACAGCAAGAAGGAGGCAGGGTGGGGCGAGGTAGAGTAGGGCGGGTGGGGTGGCTGGGTATTTCCTCGCGTCTGTTGAGAAAAAAAAAGGCCAGTGTACATCGCCTGCTTCATTGATCCACCTAAGAAGAAAACTGCTCACAGCGATTGGCGCCCTCCCTGCGTTTTCAGTCAAGGCGGCAGTGTTACTGCTGGCAAATAAAAATATATATTTTTTTATTAAATTAATGCTGGCCGCCACCTCGTTGTAGCTGTGTTTGCCTAATGGCAAATTCGGCCTGTTTGGAAGCCAGTTTTTTATGCCCCTATCATCGCCATACCTTGGTCATGTTTTAAAAAAAACAATACTTGAAAGATTACTTGTATGAAATTATCCTAAAGGGATGCTGGCATTTTGTTTGCACAGAAAACCATGGCACGTATATGAGATTAACCCAAACCGAACTCAGTGACAGTGAAATTCCAAAACCATGTTACTCATGTGAGATAGAGATAGATGAGGATGTAGCTGGGGGAGGGGCAGGCAATCCAGTCACACCCAAGCTGCAGAGAGGCAGGGGATACGGTGGTAGACAGCAATCGTGGTGTGGGAGCTCTGGAAAGGTGAGTGTTTGCAGGACGATCGCGGGGTTCACACAAAAGGCTCCAGGGCCAACACAATAGGTGGTTGTTCCTTCAAACAAAGACATTTAAAGCAGACCAAAACCCACAACACGTGTGAAATATTTTTTGCCCAAAGCCCTTGCCGATGCTCCATTCTTAGGGTATAAAACTAGAAATTTAGATTTTCGCTCTTTGATTGGTCCTGAAACACGTATTTTTTGCTGTCTCTCTCTCTGTGAGATGGCAGGCAAACAGTTATTGCATAGGTGTGGCAATGACATAATTGCAATGAATGGAGGAGGCGGAGGTTTACAGCTTAAACAGGCGCCAACTTCTGGGATTAGAGTGAAGCAGGAGCAGTGAAAACTGGTAAATGGTGCTCTTCATGGGGGAAGCAATTCAGGGGATGTTAGTTAAAAATGTGGGTTTGGTTCCCTTTAAAAGCAATGTATATATAAAAAGGGGGAACAGTCCTCAGGCTACCAATAATAAAGCACAAACTCTGCCAAGATGACTATGATTTTGATAAATAAATGAATATTAAGAATGAATAAAATGAATATTAAATCCATCCAAAGACTCCCCAATGTGCACTACAATAATAAATACATAAGTAATATACTAGTAGTACAAATTATAAATGGACCAATAATAGATAATCCTTCTGAGCATTATTGCCTATCAAAAAAAACACACTTTGACAATACAGCTAATGATTGCCCAAATAACCCACCAAATTAAAGGGACAGTCCAGGCAATAGAAATAATAAGGCAGCATGAGCTAACCTTAAGCTTGTACCATGTGCCTCTCCTCCTTTGCCTGCAGGGCACTGTAGATGCTATAGCAGGTTTCTCCCTTCCTTTCAAATTTATTCCTCTTTGACTACACTACAAATGTGGTCACATGACCATCTCTGTCCTTCATCACTGTGTATACTTAGCCCACTCACTGAGGAACATAGGTCGTCGTGTAACCACATTTGGAGCATGGTCATGGAGGAATTGAAAGTAGAGGAGGAGCAAATTTTGAAAACATGCTACAGCATATATAGCACCAGCATAAAGCAGTGATTGGATGAGCACTCGTGCATGCGTTGTGGGATTGGTGAGTTTACTGGGGGACCTGGAAAGGTTTCACACAGCGGAGCATCTCAAATCAGTGCGCCCCATGGGCAAAGGCCTGAACCCGGAATAGTCAAAATACCTGGCTTTGGTTCTACAATATCTATATATCTTTATATAATATCTTTAATATCCATAAATACATAGTCACTTGAAAAACAAGTTAATATCCATATCACTTTGGTTCTGCTTGTAGGGCTCTCATGCCGAGGACCCCCCAAACAGAGCCAAAGTGGTATGTGCCTTACTTTGCTTTTCATGCAGACAAATTGTCACGATTGATGCTCTCATGTACCTCACAACATTGTTAATTGGAGGTATTAAAGGGCAGATGTACCCCCTACTCGTCGCTGGATTTTGTAAGTGTTTTTAACCCCCCCACACACACACTGTCTTAGCACCTGGGTAGGGTGACAGGGCAGGGCTTTGAAAATGGGCCATGCTGGCTGGACTGATCCTTTAAGCTTCACTACACCTGAAGTTGATTTAAATTTAAGTTTGTATTGACATGGTAAATAACAGATTTTGTGAAATCATATGGTAAAGAATAAAACTATTTTATTTAAAAAAAAGACTGAATATGATACAAACAAGACTCCTTCTTCTCATTATCAGATGCTACATTTGGCTGCTTGCTATGTAGATGAAATTAGGCTCAAATCTTGACAGCTCCATTAAGGAGGAGGTCGAGGTCCAGTTTGGGGAGACCAAGAAGCTGCCGAAGTCGCTGAAGCTCAGCCAGCACTGTCCCAAGCAAATCACCGATTATAGCAAGTCTCTTCTGTGTCTCCTCCAGGCCTAAAGCTGGGGCTGAAGTTCCTTGTTCCTGTCCTGGGCTTATATCTGTGTCACTGGTATCAGGCAAAGGATCTACAAAGATTAAGAGATATTATCGCATGATGTCTTACTACAAAGAATTCAATACAAAAACTCATTGATCTTACCCCAGCACCCAACTGAAATGGCTAACAGCATGTTAAGCTAAAAAAGGCCCACAATTCCAAAATATTACAGCGACAGTTATTACTATTGTATCTCATCATCAGAAACATTGAGCTCTATTTACTGTAGCTAAAAAACGATAACCACTCCCTTCTTTAGCCTTGCAGTCTAATACATCCAGGCCGATCAGGGAACCTTGGGGGTTTCCCGATTCAGGATGCCCTGCAGTGTGAGTCCTGGCACCCCTGTAGCTGAAAATCACTCCCGCATTCAGCCATTCAGATAGGCTGGGGGTGGAGCGCACCACACACCACATGGAAACCGCGGATGTGCCACTCCCTTATTGAGCTTTTGGTTTCAACAGGGTTGTATGTCTATCATTAATAAGCCTGGCATGCATCACTGATTGGACAATTCATTTTTGGGGTGAACGGGGGAGTTCACACAGTGGGGTATCAGGATGCCCTGGGACCAGGATCAAAACCTGTGAAAAGTGAAAATCCTGATTTTCATTCCACCTTAAGTTTTGGGTTTTGATATGGTGTCCCATGATTTGTGGTTATGCCCCTACAGGACATTTATATTACAAATAACCCAAGTAAAATCTATAGTGAACGTCAGGAAATCTATCCAGTTACGTGTATTAGGAGATATACCAAAAAGGGATCATAAATCACAATTTGGGATACCCCTAGGAATGCAATATTTGGTAACAATTTTTTTTTTGTTTTTTCAAGTATTAAATAGAGATGGTCTTATAAATAGAGTTTGCCCCAAATTTTTGATTTGGCCCGAATCTGATTTTTTTTGGGCATTGTGTAGACCGAATTTACCCTGAAGCTGCAACCTGGCTCCCCCGTTGCTCAGGTCCAGTGGCGGCAGTTGGCAGCAGGCACTGACAGTGCAGCCGGCTTCCCCTGCTACCCCAGCTTTGTGTATAGCATAGTAGGAAGGGGGGGAATCCAGCTGCACTGTCAAGGCAGCTTCTGCTGTTACAGCGCCCACAGCCAGCCACCTGACCAAAATGATGGGGGAGCCAGTGTGCAGGTGACTGTTTGGATGCTGTGTGGGGTGGAAGCCACTTTGCACAGCTGACAGTGTGGCCCGTCTCCTCTGCTCCCCCCTGCTGACACACAGCATGGGGGTAGCGGGGGGACACCAGCTGAGAACCCCCAAATTTTTACACTGTAGCAAAAAGTACGATTGACTTTCATAGTCTTCATAGCTGGGGATTCAGTAACAGTAACATTCTCACTTTTTTCTTATAAAGAGAATTTTTACTAACGTGATTTTTTTCAACTCTTACTGAATTGAGGTCTATGGCCTTGATTCCCTAAGAGTTGAAAAAACTCTCATGGTATTAAAAAATTCAATTCATGAGAAAAAAGCCTGAGAATTTCACTGTTAGTGAATCACCAGATAGGAAAACAATGAAAGTCAATGGTTTTACCTGTAGTAAAAAGTGCCATTGACTTTGATTGTCTTCCTATCTAGTGATACACTAACAGTGAAATTCTCAGGCTTTCTTCTAATGAATTGAATTTTTTACTACCATGAGAGTTTTTTTCAACTCTTTGTGAATCGGGGCCTATATCTCAGCAACAGAAGCATATTTAGAAAAATGGCTAAAAAGATTAGGACATTGCCAGGATTAGCTCTACACAATGGGCCAAAGCTTGGTATTGCCTGCTGAATTCCTCTAAAGGTAGGGCAAGAGGTCCACGATTTTAGAGGCCCACCCCACAATTTAGTTATGATGCATTCAACAAATTGGGATAGAAACATATAAAACGTACAACCTGTTACATGGTGTAAATTGACATTAAAAATGAGGAGAGGTGGACTTACCTGCCATAGAAAAGGCCTGCCATAAGCAGCACAGGGTGAAGCAGATGAGGAGAGCAGCCTTCATGGTGACCAAAAGCTCAGATAGGAGTTTGAGTAGCAGAGGAGAATGGTGCTCCTTATATAGGGCAGATCACATATTGTGCTGCGGAGGGGTATGTACTAAACAATGCAGACCCCCCACCCCATTCCTCTTATCTCACTTACAAAGCTATTAGATTACATTCTTTTACTGTCCAAGAGTTGCCTGTTCGCTAAAATCTTATATTAAATAATCAAAATTCCCCATGGTGAGCTTTGTTGGTTTTGTTGGTTTTAAGCAGCATTGTGTTGTACTGTTTTAGCCATTGTGAATAGTAGAAAAGTAAAGAAACTAGTTTAAGGTGAGTTTCCATTGTATAACATCATGTCTGACGAAGAGAACTTGGTATTCTCGAAAGCTTACGCTAAAATATATCTAGTTAGCCTACAAAAGATATTGCCTTATTTCTTTACATTGCAACTAGATAACTTTTAGTTATTTAGCATGTTAGAATTTTTTATAAATTTTTATAATGCTGCAAATCATTAGCCAATCAAATGTTAGACCTACAACAAATCTCTAATGCTCAGTCAGTGCCTTCAACAAGCACACAAGACAGATGTGAGCGATGTGTGAATTACATGTCAAAATACAAGGACCATTGCGCTAATATTAAAGCCATATAAAAATACAAAGACTATTGCGCTAGTAATAAGACCATATAAAAATCCAAGGACCATTGAGCTAATAATAAAGCCGTAAAAAAGAAATC
This sequence comes from Gastrophryne carolinensis, assembly GCA_027917425.1. Taxonomy (NCBI): domain Eukaryota; kingdom Metazoa; phylum Chordata; class Amphibia; order Anura; family Microhylidae; genus Gastrophryne; species Gastrophryne carolinensis. Next base: position 110,988,078 of record CM051241.1, on the reverse strand, counting down.
CAAGGACCATTGCACTAATTATACATTAGTCTTACCATAATTAAAGTAAACTACTATATTGGGAGTCATACTAAAGATTTAGGGCCTTATTTATGATTTATGAAGCATTTAGCATCTTTCTTGTGGCTGTAGCACCAGTTTCAGAGCGCCGGAATTTTGGTCTTATCTTATCAGCTATACTAATCAGGGTCATGCGCTATACTGAGAAATTGATCATTTTAAAGCATCTTTACATTCTATTTCTTAGATGTGTTTTATTTATGTTTAATTATTAATTATTTAGTAAATCGTGTTGCACCAGAAGTAAGTCTTGCAGTGTGAATTACAACTCGCATCTCGGTCAGCTTTATAATCTTAGCACACAATAAAATATTTTTTTTTTCAATTTTTTCCCCAAAATATCACCTGTACCTGCATTGGGCCATTTTAAAGGTGAGGTCATATTTCCAATGAGGTAAGAGTGTTTTGTTTTTTTAAAGTGGACCAACACTTGGAGTCAGGGCCAGTTCCAGGTTTGTGGAGCCCTTGGGCAAAAGAGTCTAAGTGGGCCCTCAAGTAGTGTGTCACATGATGTCACCTTTCAGCTCCGCTGTCACAAATGGGTCATCTTCTGCTGCTGATCACCCTCCAGTCCATATTGCCTTCACTATAGCCAGTCCTTTAGTTCTTGTTGCATTCTCTACTGCCACCAGTAGACTGATCATTGCTGTCAGTTGTCACCTGGTTCTCGCCACCTTCTGAGCTTCCATCAACTGTCCTCGATTCCATGCCATCTTTTCCCCTGTTGCCAGCCATGAGTAGGTCTGCACACAACACCCGGCATTCGGTGGTTTGGGTCCACTGTAAAATAATTCTATGGCCAAGTGTGAGCCTGAGTGGGCCCTGGCAATTCCCTAGGTTTGCCCTGTGCTGGCGCTGGCCCTGCTTGGAGTCTATGGGCCTGATTTAAGAAATGGCTTGCGTCTCATTGGAAAAATGATGCACCTCACCTGTAAAAATGCCCCATCTCATGTACAGGTTTCTTAACAAAAATTTGCAAATTGTTGTGTGTTAAGTGCAATTCACACTCTAATGTGCACCCAGAGTGAAACTTACTTCACCAAATCTCTAGCATGACTCCCAATGATTTCATGGGTTTAGCTAATATCTCATTATTTATTGGCAGCAAGAAGAGCTTTTGGTTCAGCTTGTAAGCGTGTCCACCAATATTTATTTATCAGATGAGATGAAGCACAAAGGAGTTTCTACACCCTTATAAAATATTATCAGATAGTGTTCTGTACAAGGATGACCCTGATTGTCCTCCATGGCAGCCGGTTAATTGACTGGAAGCCATAAACACAATGGCCTTGTTTATGATGTGTGTCGTTTAGCGTCATTTTGCTGGCATACGCGTCCGCCTTGGAGAGCCGGCGTCTATTTATATTTTAGCGCTGTTATTTTTACAGAATGACACTGCAGTTCACAATGCCTGATGTCAAATAATCAGCTTGGATTGGGGCACTAAGTATTGCACAAACCAAAGATGGCACCTGAACAACTAGAAATAACTTTATTTGTGTATTGTGATAAGTATAAGCAGCATTGGTGTATTTTAACTCTTTCAAATAAAGGTGAAATGTTTTAACTGCTAATAATACGGTAGTAGCATGGTAATGGATATGTCTGGGGTAGGAACTGGCCCGAGATCCAGAAGTTTTCTTTTCATTGGTTGCCTATGCACTAAGTATTGGGCAGCACATGTCAGAACATTATGGATGCCAGTAAATGCCACTCTGTTTCTCCAACTTTTAGGCACTGCACACTGTATTTATTAATTTTTTCACACCAAAAAAATTGACGCTGTATTTAATAGGCACTGGTTGCCATTTTTTCATCACAGTCACAGGATTTCACTGGTATGAACAAATGGGTCAAACTTTTCAGTGTGTTTAGGCCGTGCTTTAGTTGTGCTCCTAAGTACACATTGGGAAGAAAATTAAGCCGCAACAAAACATTCTACAAGAAATTAATAACATTATATTTAGTGACATTTAAGTCCTGTATTTACATTCATGACAACTCACAGTGCAAGTTTTGTACAAATAAATATGTGTAATATAGAAAAAGCTGTGCAGCACCAAAAAGACAGCGATACGAAGTGGCGGACATTGGCGCTGGTATAATCGGCAGTCGGGTCCAACAGGCGCTTACACAGGCCGGCCAATACCGAATACAACTATCAAAGCAAATTAGCTAGCATTGGGCACTGTGACTTTTAATGTTGTTGTAGGTGTAGAGTGCAGCACTAAAAAAAGACAAAGATGCCACATAAAATGGTGCTTTAGCTACCGGAAAGATGCTAAATGGTGCACTTCATAAATAAGGCCCATCATATACAAGCAAGGAGCACTTTGGTACAGTTCTGCCCATTGTGGTCTATGGGATCTAAACCTTTAGTGCCTATAAACTGGCGCAGCTTTGATTAGAGCGCCGGTCACTGCAAACTATATGGCACCAGTGATAAATTGAAAGCTGGAAGGTGTCACATCGGCTCTGACTGTTTTGTGTTGACTCAGTGTCACTGATGAGAAAATATTGCCATTAAGTGGCATTGACAGGTTCTGACACCTGAAAAATTAGGCTCTTAGTGCCGTTATCTGATGTTCTGGGTATCTAAACTGTACTTCCCTGGACAAACGAAAAGATAACTTCTCCTTGACTTGAGTTTTCCTTTGTGGCTTTTATCTCCTGCTTCAGGTCTCCTTTCCATGAACTCCTTTAAACTTTTACCTGATAAGAAAACTTTGGTCCAGATTAATGTCTACGGGGATCTGGATAAGGAAGAAAATGAGGTTTACTGAGGCTTCTTCAGACTAGCAGGTAAATGTATCCAGTCTGCCACATTTAAATTGCTCAAGATACTCCAAGGTACGCTATTTTGCTGTGTATTTGGTGCACCACAGTATAATGCAATGCGGTGGACTTAGAGAAAGACAGCATTGTATACAGGCTTAAAGGATAAGTATCATTAGAAACCGCTGAAAATGTTATGTTCCTAAATTATAGACCTTGGAAAAAGAAACAGTTTACCAATATATTTTATTTAAAAAATATTTCCTTCTGTACTGTTTTCCCAATTGAATTTTCCCAATTGAGAGTCAGTAGAAATCACTATAACTGGCAGGGGCGGATTGAGGCTAAAAAACGGCCCAGGACCTTTTGGGGCACATCGGCCCTGCTGTACTATTCGTGCCCAGTGTAGTATCTTAATGTCACATTATATATACAAATGACTTTTCGTTCCATAACACGCAGCCAGGGTTTAGAGGACAAAAATACGAAAATCCCCCCATTACAGAGAGTGCGCAGAAACAACCCATTACAGGCAGTGAGTGGCATCCCTCATTACAGCGAGTGAGGGGCGTCCCACAGAGGCATGTTGTGGCATCTCCCATTACAGGCAGCGAGGGGCATCTCTTATTACAGCGAGTGAGGGGCATCCCACCAGGGCATTTTGCAGCATCTTCCATTACAGGCAGTGAAGGGAATTCCTCATTCCAGTCAGTAAGTAGCATTCCTCATTACAGCAAGTGAGGAGCATCCCACAGAGTCATGTTGTGGCATCTCCCATTACAGCCAGCGGGGGTATTCCTCAGTACAGCCCGCGGGGGCATCCCTCAGTACAGCCAGTGGGGACATCCCTCAGTACAGCCAGTGTGGACATCCCTCAGTACAGCCAGTGGGGGTATTCCTCAGTACGGCCAGTGGGGGTATCCCTTAGTACGGCCAGTGGAGGCATCCCTCAGTACAGCCAGTGGGGGCATCCCTCAGTACAGCCAGTGGGGGTATTACTCAGTACAGCCAGTGGGGGCATCCCTCAGTACAACCAGCGGGGGCATCCCTCAGTACAGCCAGTGGGGGCATCCCTCAGTACAGCCAGTGGGGGTATCCTTCAGTACAGCCAGTGGGTGCATCCCTCAGAACAGCCAGTGGGGGCATCCCTCAGAACAGCCAGTGGGGGCATCCCTCACTACAGCCAGTGGGTGCATCCCTCTGTACAGCTATTGGGGTTATCCCTCAGAACAGCCAGTGGATGCATCTCTCTGTACATCCAGTGGGGGCATCCCTCAGTACAGCCAGCGGGGGCATCCCTCAGTACAGCCAGTGGGGGCATCCCTCAGTACAGCCAGTGGGGGCATCCCTCAGTACAGCCAGTGGATGCATCCCTCAGAACAGCCAGTGGGGGCATCCCTGAGAACAGCCAGTGGGGGCATCCCTCAGAACAGCCAGTGGGTGCATCCTTCTGTACAGCCATTGGGGTTATCCCTCAGAACAGCCAGTGGGTGCATCTCTCTGTACATCCATTGGGGGTATCCCTAAGAACAGCTAGTGGGTGCATCTCTCTGTACATCCATTGGGGGTATCCCTCAGTACAGCCAGTGGGTGCATCTCTCTGTACATCCATTGGGGGTATCCCTCAGTACAGCCAGTGGGTGCATCTCTCTGTACATCCATTGGGGGTATCCCTCAGTGCAGCCAGTGGGTGCATCCCTCTGTACAGCCATTGGGGGTATCCCTCAGTACAGCCAGTGGGTGCATCTCTCTGTACATCCATTGGGGGTATCCCTCAGTACAGCCAGTGGGTGCATCTCTCTGTACACCCATTGGGGGTATCCCTCAGTGCAGCCAGTGGGTGCATCCCTCTGTACAGCCATTGGGGGTATCCCTCAGTACAGCCAGTGGATGCATCTCTCTTTACATCCATTCGGGGTATCCCTCAGTACAGTCAGTGGGTGCATCTCTCTGTACATCCATTGGGGGTATCCCTCAGTGCAGCCAGTGGGTGCATCCCTCAGAACAGCCAGTGGGGGCATCCCTGAGAACAGCCAGTGGGGGCATCCCTCAGAACAGCCAGTGGGTGCATCCTTCTGTAGAGCCATTGGGGTTATCCCTCAGAACAGCCAGTGGGTGCATCTCTCTGTACATCCATTAGGGGTATCCCTAAGAACAGCTAGTGGGTACATCTCTCTGTACATCCATTGGGGGTATCCCTCAGTACAGCCAGTGGGTGCATCTCTCTGTACATCCATTGGGGGTATCCCTCAGTACAGCCAGTGGGTGCATCTCTCTGTACATCCATTGGGGGTATCCCTCAGTGCAGCCAGTGGGTGCATCCCTCTGTACAGCCATTGGGGGTATCCCTCAGTACAGCCAGTGGGTGCATCTCTCTGTACATCCATTGGGGGTATCCCTCAGTACAGCCAGTGGGTGCATCTCTCTGTACATCCATTGGGGGTATCCCTCAGTACAGCCAGTGGGTGCATCTCTCTGTACATCCATTGGGGGTATCCCTCAGTACAGCCAGTGGGTGCATCTCTCTGTACATCCATTGGGGGTATCCCTCAGTACAGCCAGTGGGTGCATCCCTCTGTACAGCCATTCCGGGTATCCCTCAGTACAGCCAGTGGGTGCATCTCTCTGTACATCCATTGGGGGTATCCCTAAGAACAGCTAGAGGGTGCATCTCTCTGTACATCCATTGGGGGTATCCCTCAGTACAGCCAGTGGGTGCATCTCTCTGTACATCCATTGGGGGTATCCCTCAGTGCAGCCAGTGGGTGCATCCCTCTGTACAGCCATTGGGGGTATCCCTCAGTACAGCCAGTGGGTGCATCTCTCTGTACATCCATTGGGGGTATCCCTCAGTACAGCCAGTGGGTGCATCTCTCTGTACATCCATTGGGGGTATCCCTCAGTACAGCCAGTGGGTGCATCTCTCTGTACAGCCAGTGGGGGCATCCCTCAGTGCAGCCAGTGGGTGCATCTCTCTGTACAGCCAGTGGGGGCATCCCTCAGTACAGCCAGCGGGGGCATCCCTCAGTACAGCCAGTGGGGGCATCCCTCAGTACAGCCAGTGGGGGTATCCTTCAGTACAGCCAGTGGGTGCATCCCTCAGAACAGCCAGTGGGGGCATCCCTCAGAACAGCCAGTGGGGGCATCCCTCACTACAGCCAGTGGGTGCATCCCTCTGTACAGCTATTGGGGTTATCCCTCAGAACAGCCAGTGGATGCATCTCTCTGTACATCCAGTGGGGGCATCCCTCAGTACAGCCAGCGGGGGCATCCCTCAGTACAGCCAGTGGGGGCATCCCTCAGTACAGCCAGTGGGGGCATCCCTCAGTACAGCCAGTGGATGCATCCCTCAGAACAGCCAGTGGGGGCATCCCTGAGAACAGCCAGTGGGGGCATCCCTCAGAACAGCCAGTGGGTGCATCCTTCTGTACAGCCATTGGGGTTATCCCTCAGAACAGCCAGTGGGTGCATCTCTCTGTACATCCATTGGGGGTATCCCTAAAAACAGCTAGTGGGTGCATCTCTCTGTACATCCATTGGGGGTATCCCTCAGTACAGCCAGTGGGTGCATCTCTCTGTACATCCATTGGGGGTATCCCTCAGTACAGCCAGTGGGTGCATCTCTCTGTACACCCATTGGGGGTATCCCTCAGTGCAGCCAGTGGGTGCATCCCTCTGTACAGCCATTGGGGGTATCCCTCAGTACAGCCAGTGGATGCATCTCTCTTTACATCCATTCGGGGTATCCCTCAGTACAGTCAGTGGGTGCATCTCTCTGTACATCCATTGGGGGTATCCCTCAGTGCAGCCAGTGGGTGCATCCCTCAGAACAGCCAGTGGGGGCATCCCTGAGAACAGCCAGTGGGGGCATCCCTCAGAACAGCCAGTGGGTGCATCCTTCTGTAGAGCCATTGGGGTTATCCCTCAGAACAGCCAGTGGGTGCATCTCTCTGTACATCCATTAGGGGTATCCCTAAGAACAGCTAGTGGGTGCATCTCTCTGTACATCCATTGGGGGTATCCCTCAGTACAGCCAGTGGGTGCATCTCTCTGTACATCCATTGGGGGTATCCCTCAGTACAGCCAGTGGGTGCATCTCTCTGTACATCCATTGGGGGTATCCCTCAGTGCAGCCAGTGGGTGCATCCCTCTGTACAGCCATTGGGGGTATCCCTCAGTACAGCCAGTGGGTGCATCTCTCTGTACATCCATTGGGGGTATCCCTCAGTACAGCCAGTGGGTGCATCTCTCTGTACATCCATTGGGGGTATCCCTCAGTACAGCCAGTGGGTGCATCTCTCTGTACATCCATTGGGGGTATCCCTCAGTACAGCCAGTGGGTGCATCTCTCTGTACATCCATTGGGGGTATCCCTCAGTACAGCCAGTGGGTGCATCCCTCTGTACAGCCATTCCGGGTATCCCTCAGTACAGCCAGTGGATGCATCTCTCTGTACATCCATTGGGGGTATCCCTAAGAACAGCTAGAGGGTGCATCTCTCTGTACATCCATTGGGGGTATCCCTCAGTACAGCCAGTGGGTGCATCTCTCTGTACATCCATTGGGGGTATCCCTCAGTGCAGCCAGTGGGTGCATCCCTCTGTACAGCCATTGGGGGTATCCCTCAGTACAGCCAGTGGGTGCATCTCTCTGTACATCCATTGGGGGTATCCCTCAGTGCAGCCAGTGGGTGCATCCCTCTGTACATCCATTGGGGGTATCCCTCAGTACAGCCAGTGGGTGCATCTCTCTGTACATCCATTGGGGGTATCCCTCAGTACAGCCAGTGGGTGCATCTCTCTGTACATCCATTGGGGGTATCCCTCAGTACAGCCAGTGGGTGCATCTCTCTGTACAGCCAGTGGGGGCATCCCTCAGTGCAGCCAGTGGGTGCATCTCTCTGTACAGCCAGTGGGGGCATCCCTCTGTGCAGGCAGTGGGTGCATCTCTCTGTACATCCATTGCGGGTATCCCTCAGTGCAGCCAGTGGGTGCATCCCTCTGTACATCCATTGGGGGTATCCCTCAGTGCAGCCAGTGGGTGCATCCCTCTGTACAGCCATTCCCGGTATCCCTCAGTACAGCCAGTGAGCGGCATCCTCACACCCCTCGTTGCCGCTCCCACACACATTCATGCTTACCGCTGGTTGGAGGGCTTGTCTGCCCGTCGTATTTTTTTCACACACAAAAAGTTCTGTGCACTTATGATAATGATACTTGTCCTTTAATATAAGCTATTCGCACAGCACACAGATCTTTATGTGTTTAATAAATGGAAAATAACAATTTGAGGACAAAATCCATCTTTCTATATATGTTACATATGTGACATTATGTGGCATATGTTATAACATACTGGATGCATGCTTAACATCAGACAGTGCTGTCCCAATATAAGAGGGGTAAATGGCCGGCACCATCAACAGTGGCCCTGACTCATCTGGGGAAAAAAGGATGGCTGGGATAAATCCTCTTCTCCCGCACACACAATGGCCTTGTCACTCAGGGTGATCACTCCGCTCACCTGACCCTAGTAACAGACCCAGTTTTAAATGATGAAATGTGTGTTTGACATTGCTGACAGAGACACCAAGCACAAAACTTTCTTTATTGATGATAACTTTCCACCACTGTGAGCAAGTGTGTGCTGATGTGGTGCACAACCATTGGTCAGTAAACTGTAAATCAGCCCCTAGATACAGCAAATCCTGGGCAACTGTGGAGGGCAGAACCTAGGGATCAGAGGAGCCAGTACAACATCGCATCAGATACCAGGGGGTGTGGGGTAATGACAGGATTTGCCATATTTGCTAAATTTTAACACGTGGATGACAGTGGATCTTATAGATGCTGTGTGACAATCTGGAAGAAACAATTTGTAAAAGAATAGCAGGTGGCTATATGTAGGTTATGTGTTTGTATTTTTGACATGTTACACAAACTATTTTCATTTTTTGTATTTCTTTTCAAAATGATTTTGTCAAAAAAACACCTACTTTTCCTACCATTGTGATCTATCATAGCTTAGGCTTCAGCTTCACTTATGATTGGTGTAGCTTATACAACAGCACTGCACTTTGCTTTGAAGAAGGCGAAAGTCATGCATCCTTATACGTCATATGTCCTTATAAGACATTCTACTTAACTGAGGGGGTTATTTAAGAAAGGATAACGCCAGGTAGTGCCACGTAGCAGCACGTAGAGTAGAATGAATGCTGGACGCTGTATGTGAAAACCACATTTAAGAAAGTGAATCTGATGAGCGACTGTAACAGCGCCATGTAGCGTCACATGTATTACTAGAGGTGGCTCAGCCTATAGTGACGGCGCTCTAGGTTCAGGAGCAACATGTAGTACCTGTCGCTCAGTAGCACTCTCCCATACATTTCAATGGTGTTTGATTTGGTTGTGTTTAGCTAGTGTTCTGCTAAAGGAAACTTTAAAATTTGAGTGTTAAAACAATGTCATTCCATATGTTTTCACTCTGGTGCTGGTGTATATGTGTTTAGAAACAGACTTTTAACACTATGCTAGAGCGGCCAGTTTTAGAGCGCCAACTGGTTGAGTGTAGTTTTTTCTTGAATACGGGCTTCAGCGCTGAGTGCCAGACGCACTTAACTGGGGCTACCTATCGTTCGCTGCAGCGTTGTCCTGTTGTTAGATGTAGCAAATCCTTGGGCGCTATGACCTTGGACACCACCTAGTGTTTGCGATTGACTCTGCAGTGAATCAGGGAGAGCGCTTCTACAGCACCCACCAGACATCACATTCATCAAGGCTTGTCTGGCCGCTAAGCTAGGTTATAGCACCTGACAAGCGCTTGCAGCGTCTACTAGTGGTCGCTCTAAGCGCCACTATACAGACGCTCACATGGCAATACGTGACACTAGTATTAAATCAGCCTCCACCTGTTAACTTGACTAACTAATGCACACATGTTACATGATTTATAGTGAGTTCTAATTTTTCTAAAAAAAATTACCTATCCCTGTGAAGGGGCATTTTTGCAGGTGAGGGTCATCATTTTTCCAAAGAGGTAAGAATATTTGTTATAAAAGTTTGGAAACAAAAGTACGCTATGGCGTATGCAGGCCATAATGGTAAATTATTTAGCATAGCCCATAGACTGCTGTTACTGATTGGAAACAAGACATACCTCACCTGTAGAAATTCCTAATAACATGGTTAGGTGATATTTGTTGTAAGAATTAGAATAGATATTTGTTATTGTATTTTTTGTGTGTTAAAGTAAAAAAAGCTCAAGAGATGTAAGTTTCAGTTCACAACCAAATGTGCACCCAAACTTAAACTTGCTTCACCAAATAAATCGCTTGACCAAATGACCCTGTGGAGGTCATGCTGGTGAAGCTTTCAGGTGTGAACTGAAGTTTAAGAGCCTTATTTATAATGTGCGCCTTTTAGAATCATGTTTCTGGCTATAGCACCAGCTTCAGAGCTCCAACGTTCCCGTCATATCTGGTGCTGTATACTACATTACCGCTAGCAGGCGCTGTGCAGAACGCTACTAATTAGCCTTGATTGTTGCACACCTTGCAGCCACATCGGCATTAGCACTTTTTTAGTTACGCTGAGTGCCACTGAGGCCAAAAATGTGTCACTGTCTTAAATACGGCTCCCTGTGTGAGTGAACTTTCTTACACTCAAACACCCAAAGAAATTGTATTAAACTTTTCTGTTTTTATATTTCCCCCCAATAAACACCAACACTTTTGATGGAACATTTTTACAGGTGGGGTACCACATTTTTCCAATAAGGGAAGTATATTTTTTTCAAAGTTTGAAAACAACAACATTCTATAGGCTATGCAGACTGGTCTGGCAATTAGGATTATGTATTAGCATAGTTAATAGGGTGCTATTTTTCCAAACGAAAAAAAAATAAAAAATGATGGACCTCCCCTGCAAAACTTCCCCATCACAGGGGTAGTTGACTTTTTGGGAAAAAGAAAACAGTTTATTAACAGAATTTTTTAGTGTGTTCAAGTAAAAAGCTCACTCATATGTAAGCTTCAATTCACACCCGAAAGCTTGCTTCACCAATCTCTAGCATGACCCCGAGTGGTAGACATGGGGGGATCATGCTAATTGTGGGATCGTGGTGTGAATTGCCACCTGCACCTCGGTGAGCTTTTTAATTTAAACAAACAACAAAGTGCAATATAAGTTTGTTCCCCCAAAAATCATCTGTACCTTCAATTAATCATTTTTACAGATGAGATATGTGATCTTTCCAATAGGTTTATTATTATTATTACAAGGTATTTTTTAGGATTTTAGAAACAACAGAGCCCTATAGGGTATGCAGAAAAAATCGAAATATTCTGCATAACCCAAAGGGGGCTGTAATTTCCAAAATTAACAAAAATACTCTTACCTCATTGGAAAAATGTTGTCTCTAACCTTTAAAAATGCCCCATTGCAAGCACAGAAAATATTTTCGGGAAAAAAAGCATCTTATTGCACTTGTGTGCTAAAATGAAAAAGCCCCCGAGATGCAGGCTGCAATTTACACCACAAGGCACATCGCTGGTGTACCGCGCTTTACCACCTAATTAGCATGACTCCCCATAGCCTTGCCCTGAATTTGTTAAGATGTGTTACTGCTGTTAATATCTAAATTAGCTATTTTGTTAATGAAATGGAAACAATTCTAACCTTTAACTTCTACTAAGTGTTCTACGTTATATTTTGAATATATCCCAAATTATTGCATTTTTGTGTTCTTGACATTTTTCACAGCGTCCCAACATTTTTTGAACTTGGAGTTGTATCTGAATCTAAAACACTAATAAATAGAATGAAAGGATGTTCTTAGAATAGTAAGTACAGTTCTTAGAATAGTAAGAAAACCTTCCTGGGTAGTTAAATAGAAATATAGATTTTGAAATCGTTATTACAGTTCTGTGCACTCTTCAAAAACTCTGCTTTTAACTTCTCGCTAAAAGAAGAGGACGAGTTGCTTATATTTCCATTTTCCTTCTATAGGGGCATTGTGTACTTTCTATTGTTTTGCACTGCTAATGATAATGTTATTATTAGTGATAACTGTTCATCACCAGTTTGATATCCCATGATTTATTCTGTTAATTCTCTCGATTAACAACTTTTAAGTATATATTCATTAAACATATTTTATTCTTAGTTAGGGGCAGTTTTTGATCAAGATTTCATTGGTTACACTTTGTGGTCAATTTGAAATTTAGAGCTGACATAAAAAAACTGAAAACTATCCTGCTCAGATCAAGATAAAAAAACACTTGAGGCTTGAGGCCAGATCACTAAACAAAATGTTTAGCTTGAAGCTGTTGTCTTTTCCCTTTGTAGACCCCCAGTTGTCTCTGTCTCTGAGATAATAAGGAGAACTATCCCTGATAAGATTTAGTCATCACGATAATGTGAATTACATTGGTTACACTTTACACATGTTGGAATTTAGGAACAGAGGAGCTGGTTTAAAGAAAACAAAATAACTGTCCAGCTCAGGTCAAGACAAAGAAATGCTCAACTTGCAGCCAGACCACAAGACAAAATGTTTAGTTTGAGGCTGTTGTCTATCCTTTGAAGACCCCCAGTTGTCTCACTCTTTTGGGATTATTAGGTTTACTACATCTGATAAGAGTGGTTAAGTCATGGCAATCTGTAGCTCAATATAGAAGATAGTGGAGGAATTTACTGAAGGTTTCTAGAACTATTTAGATACACCACTAGACTATGCCAGATCAGTGCAAATTGGAGTGGTGCAAAATATAATTTCCATGTTTTTTACACTCGCTTATGTTCACGCGTTGCAAACACATTTTCTAAAACAGTAGCAGCACAGCAACATAGTGAAAAAAATTATAAATTATATTTTGCAACACTCTCATTTGCAGTGTGGCATAGTCTGGCAAAAGTATTTGATAAATCAAGCCCATAGTTTTTACTAATGTGACTCCAACTTGGCCATCCACATATAGTCAGGCTTTTCCTTGATCAAACACATGACCAATCCTCAAATCATCCAACAGTGTCCTCAACAGAAAATAAAGCAAATAATGTGATCCAGAGCAGAATATGAGCTTAAATTCAGGAGCTGCAAGTGCAAGTCCTTATTCTACCTTTTTTCAGTAATGTACAATAGTCATCTTAACATTTTTTTAAACCCAACCAATATGGCTTATGCTCAAGAAGAAAATTTAGGAAGAACGCTCATAATGGGATGTTTGCTTTGACAATTATCATGTTAAGCTGGCACATCTAAAGGTAAGTAAGGCAATGGGTTCAGATGGAATACCCCCAGAGTTCTAAGGGAACTAGTAATTGCAGCCCCTCTGACTGATTTACTAAACCATTCCCTTTCAACCGGTGAGGTTCCAGATAATTGGAGAATGGCCAATGTCGTACCATTCTATACGAAGGGGAGTAGAGAAGAAGCCAGTAATTACAGGCCAGTTAGTTTAACATCTTTAGTTGCCAAACCAATGGAAATTCTCCTAAATAAAACAGATAATTTTCCATCTACAAAATTAACAACTTGTTGGACCCAAAACTGCACAGCTTTACTGAGGGCAGATCATGTCAGACCAACCTTATTGATTTCTTAGACAATAGGGTCGATTCAAAGAAACATGTAACAGCTTGGATTTTGGTGCCGATCATCCTATTTTTCCCGTCCGCTCGTGCGTTCGTATGAACTTGCGAGTGATTCTATAAGCAAATACGTTTCTATCCTAAAATTTAGGTCCGTTCGTATGGCAGTTCGGGAATCAGACCTATGTCAGTTTCCATCCTGAATTTTCCGTTTCATTTCTCAGGTTGCAACATTGGTTTTGCCCTTTTTCCTTTTTTGTCTGGACGTAAATCCTTCTGATCTTGCGGCTGCGCACTACAAACTTACCTCATTAAAGTGCATTCTAAATATTTGGTCTTATTTTTCTTTATTTCATTCATTTTGTAGTAACCAACCATTAATGAATGCATTTGCATAAGTACATCTTACTTTGTTTAATTTTTAGTTAACTTGCATTTTTTACTTGTGGATTTAATTTTAATATTTAGGCTTCAAATGGTACAACTTAAAATTTTGTGTGTGGTTACCCACACCCTCTACATACAGATTGCTCTCAAATATAAAAAAACACCCAGCAACTTCTGCATGTTATGAGCCTAGAAACAGCCAAGATGGCGGCTCAGGTATTATCGGGCAGCCTGCAAACAGAAAGGGCCTTGTGACTGTGTTGCTCTGCATTCTTTGATTTCTGACCTTTCCGTGCCCCCAGCTCTGCTGTGTCTGTGCAAAATACAGCAGTAACCCACATCCTGCACTTTATCCCGCTCTCCTCTCCTCAGTAAGTGTGATGCATCTGACCAAAGATGTGCTTAAATAATTAAACAAAGCAAAGGTAAACAACTACACCAATAAATGCAATCTAAAAATATTATTCTAGTACATCAATTTAAAAATAAATACCAAAGGACATAAGTTTCTTTAATTAACGCAAATAGATTGCAAAATAAAGGTTTACATGCAAAGGACTAATTAAGGTCCACATTAAAATGCTTTTATAAGGCATACATGAATCAGGTATGCATTGCCATACAATTTATGGCCTCGGCCATGCTGATACATGCAGTTCATTGGAGCTCAAGACGCGCAGACTCCTCCACATAGCCAAAAAACCTGTTCAAGAACAGCAATACGACTGCTAAAAGGTGTCGGCAGTGGCTTTCTTTTAAAACGTATTTAGAGGTTTGAAAACTGTTCTCTGAATCACACCTAAACACATTCGATTATCCTAAGTTTTACGTTTTGATCCTAAGTTTTAGGATTTGATCCTAAGTTTTACGTTTTGATCCTAAAATTTAGGAACGAACTTGCGATGATCGTAAGAGCATATACGCATTCGAACGTAGGCTCGTGCGAGTCGGAAATGGCCAAAAAAACAGGAAAAAATGACTAACACCCACCCAAACTTACGATTCTCGATCCGAAATCAATTAACTTTTGCTCTTTGAATCGAGGGGAATGTCACTAAAATGTTAGATGAAGGTGGTGCTGTGGATATCGCCTATCTGGATTTTAGCAAAGCCTTTGACACTGTATCACATAAGGAGCTCATAGATAAGTTATTGAAGGTAGGACTCAATCCCTGGATAGTTCAGTGGATTTCCAGTTGGCTGAGGGATCGGTATCAGAGCGTTGTTGTAAATGGTGTGCAATTTGAACAAAGGTGAGTTACAAGTGGTGTGCCGCAAGGCTCTGTCCTGGGCCCCATTCTTTTTAATATATTTGTAAGTGACATAGGAGAAGGCTTGGTAGGAAAAGTTTGTCTGTTTGCTGATGATACAAAGGTTAGTAATAGAGTGGATATTCCTGGAGGTGTCTGCAACATGGAAAATGATTTAGCTTTACTGGATAAATGGTCAAAACAGTTGAAACTGGAGTTTAATGTCTCTTAATGTAAAATCATGCACTTGAATAATGTATAGGTAGTACAGTGTTAGACAGGATTTCGGAGGAGGGAGATTTAGGGATACTGATAACTGAAAGCTGCAAGATGAGCGGACAGTGTTGCCAGGCAGTAGGAAAAGCAAGCAGGATGCTCAGCTGCATAGCTCGAGGCATCACCAGGAAGAGGGAGGTTGTGATGCCGCTGTATAGAGCTCTGGTGAGGCCACAGGTAAAACCTGCCTGAAAATACGTAAGTAAGTGAATATAAACATGCCTTGGGATAAGCACATATCTATCCTATAGCTTTATAAATGAATAATAATAATAATTAGGTAAAAATGGTTTTGGACAGGTTTAAATGACAATAACACTGCATCTAAAGCTGGTTATCCACAGAAATTTCGGATACCATATGAATGGAACAAATGGCAATGGCTGCTATTCTCCACTGAGAACAGCAAAGAACAATAGTCCTCCTGCCCAGTCCCACCATCAGGAACCATCAGGACCTGATAGCCACATACAACAACATTTTTGGGGCCCCCGTTGTAGCCCATATGTAATAGTTTTCCCCTCTGGACAGCTGATCCCAAGTTAGCTTGTCTCACCTTAATATTTAGACCATAGAGGAAACTGGAGTTCAGACTTGGGGCCCATACATTACATTTTAGAATATGGGGAGACCAGACACAATATAGGCTGTATACAGTCTGTGCCCCTCTGTTACCTATATATGATGATTGGTCCCATACCCCATGCCTCATGCTCCATGCTCCAGTTTATTGACCATATAAGCTGTATGTGATTAGGATTTGTATGTCCATAGTTTGGACTAGGCCTCAGTATTCAGAGTATATAGGAAGAGGCTTAGACCAGGAGCCTAGCCATTACATTATAGTGGGATGGGGGAGCGCAGGCAAAATCTATGCCTGCCCCCCACAACCTATATGTGATGGCTGGGCTGTTTTTAATTGGGCCCCAAGGAAAACTAGCCTGATTGCCTTGGGGCCCAGCCACTACATATAGGTTACAGAAAGCGGTAGATGCCTTCAATCACCATCAGGACCAGCAGCAATAGTGTTGCAGCTAGCAAGTCTTGGTTCAGAACTGCCATCAGTGCCTCATGAATGGGGCCCCATACTGGAGTCTTGACTGTCCTGCCCTGGCGACTGCACTGCCTTTTCCAATCACTGAAGACCAGAAACATTACCACTACACAGCCACTAACTGGTAAATACCCTCATCAGATCAGTTTGTAACTGTTTCACTGTTGCTATCTGTGCCTGTAATCTGATCTGTGCCCGTAATCTGATCTGCACACATATATTTCACATATCTATAGAGTGTGAGTGCCCCCTTGTCGCCCCAATAAATGCACAAGATCAATATGTTATTACCACACCACTGCTGCCCCTGACAAGATCATGTGCCACTATCTATCAATCTATGGACCTCATTCAGCACAGGCCGATAAAGATTCACCTCAACCCATGGATGGGAAGTCTCCCAATTCCCTTTAACCCCCAAAACCCTACAATTGTGAGTGTGACGGACCCCCCTCCCAATTCTCTATAACAAATAGTGTGGCAAAATCTCCCCCCCAATCCTCTATAACAGACAGTGTGGCAGAATCCCCAATCCCTTATAATAGGTAGAGTGGCAGAATCCCCCCAATCTTATTTAACAGGCAGTGTGGCAGAATCCTGCCAATCCCCAGTAACAGGCATTGTGGCACAATCCTCCCAATACCTTATAATAGGCAAAGCGGCAGAATCCCCCCCAATCTCATATAACAGGCAGTGTGTCAGAATCCTGCCAATCCCCGGTAACAGGCATTGTGGCAGAATCCCACAAATCCCCTATCAAAGGCAATGTGGCAGAATTCTCCCAATCCCCTATAATAGGCAATGTGCTTGAATCCCCCCGCCCATAACAGGCAGTGTGGCAGAATCCACCCAATCCTATAATGGGCAGTGTGACACAATCCCTCCAATCCTATAATGAGCAGTGTGGCACAATCCCCCAATTCTATAATAAGCAGTGTGGCAATCCCCCACACACTACAAATACCTTATAACAAGCAGCGTGGTAGAATCTGCCCAATCCTATAATGGGCAGGGAGGCTGAACTCACTCCCCCAATACCCTATAACAAGCAGTGTGGCAGAACCCCAACATCAACTTCACTACCTCTGCTGGTGAGGTCACCATGGAATTTAAAGTTAAATTATTTGGGTAATAAGTAATCAGACCTGGCCATGATTCAGTAAACTATCATAAAATCTCATACACATTAGGGCCTTTTCAGGCTTTATTTCAGAATGAGACATGAGATTATGTAAAACGTGATTCAAAAATGAACAGAAGAGAACATTACAGGAATATATAGGTGCTCAGATGTTGGCTTTTATAAATGTCTAAAACTTTCAGCCTATGGTGGTAAAAAGACCCAATGACAGTAAAAGTTAAGATTAACTACCATTTCCTTAATTGTTCCCTCTATGAAAATGACCTATAGGCAATTTTCATAGATCCAGTGCTGGCTGCAGTACTACAATACCTTTATAGCATGGTTGTGGGGGTGCATCGGTTGACACAACACAGAGTCAACCCAAAGTGTATTCAAGCCAAAATTATGTTATAATGCAAACAAATCCAAATATCGTAGGCTACAATGGGCAGGGTTTTACTGATGATTTGGGGGCAATAGTGACCCTTTGCCCCAGTTGTGAGTGACAGGTGATGTCATTGCTGCATGATACATCTCAGGGGCTACAGTGATCTTATAGACGCTAGGTCTGATTTTGTACCATTTTAAGGCAAGTTTACTAAATCAAGGCCCAACAGTCAGGTTTATGATCTATAAACAGAAAACAATACTATAAGCAAAGGAAGCAGCCATATTGGTGTCTGCTATTATTAATAAAAGAGAGTAGCGATTGCTGAGCCAGCTTGAATAAATGTGAGTTGAGTGTATGTCCTTCTCATTAAAAATGGGGAATATAAGTGACTCCTAAATATACACTCATAGACTGCCTATAGATTGCATTATAGGCTTAAAGAGGTCACAAAGCCCTGCAGCACCCCCACTCACCTCTGCACGCACCCATCACTGTAGCGGTGCTGACGGCGGCTTTGCTGCTCTAGACTCTCCGTCCTGCTCTGTGGTGGCTTTGGCTGTCCAGAAACGGGGGCCCCCACTGCTGCCAATAGCTTCTATGCGCTGCCCCTCAGACCAAAGACTGAAAAGCCTCCTGGACCAGACTATAACCCAAAAGTTGGTGGAGGCCCCTTTTGCAGGGTAAGTGGTGGAGGCCCCCAGGGCTCGCGCCCCTTGCGCCCCTCTCATAATCCGGCTCTGCATAGGTATATGGGGATTTCTTCCTGTGGCATAAGGAGTTTGCATGAGAGTGCTGTGGGTCTTTACTCCATATTTGCCTGCACACACTGTGTTGGATTATTACTTGTTAATGTGCCGTCACATTTTCCCTGTGACAATAGGCCTGATTCAGAGCCTCCTCAAAACCGTGTCGTATTTGGCTCGTTCTGTGTATTGTACACTTTTTTCCGTATGCGTAGGTGCCTACGCATGATTCGGAGCCTCCATCGGAAGCCTTCCGTTTACTGTTCGGAGCTTCGTATGCCAAAGAGAATGGCATTTTCTTCCTCTCGTGGCGTCCTCGACAGGACGAGGGTAAGGTATACGTTACCCCGTAAACCTCGTATACTACTGTTTTTCAGAGTTTCCCAACGTAGCTTCCAACGAAAATTTTCCGTGTCCCGTTAGATTCTGCATGCATCTTTCTCTAAATATACGTCCAAACGGAATTCTCTCGGAAATCTGTTGGAAAGCTGCTATGTTTGTATGCTTGTACGCATGCGCACAGCTATTTAACTCATTCATGTCCCCCGTCTCAACTAATCTCTCACTCCCTTCTGCTTCCATGCTTACCTGAACTCACTTGCGGTTCCTGTATGTAACATCTCCCGTCCTTAATGCTTACCTCAACTCACTCACGGTTCCTTTATGTAACATCTCCCGTCCTTAATGCTTACCTCAACTCACTCGCGGTTCCTGTATTTAACATCTCCTGTCCTTAATGCTTACCTCAACTCACTCGCGGTTCCTGTATTTAACATCTCCCGTCCTTAATGCTTACCTCAACTCACTCGCGGTTCCTGTTTAGATGTTCTCCCGGCATTCATGCTTACCTTAATGTTCTGCATTCTCCTCTTAGTTGTCTTTTCCTTCTTGATGTCTTCTGCTGTATGTTATTTGATGTGTTCATGCATCATAAGTTTATAGCTTAACATAAAATAAAGACGAAACATGGTTACGTTTATTTTTTATTTTTTTTTCTTAAACACTTTCATATTTTTTATTTTATTTTTTTATATCATACTTTTAAAATTGTTTTTTTTAACATGTATAATTGTTTTTTGTTTTTTTTATAGAAAAATATTTTTATATTTTTAAAAGCATTTTTTAAATTTGTAAAACCATACATACATTATTAAACAACATGTGGCAGGCCCCAGGATTCTATTCTTCACTGGTCCCCAATGAAGCAGCAAGCTCCTGGATGTCGCCCACCAGCCTATACACCGTCAGATGTTGGAGTCTCTCTTGTGGGGTTGCTGTGAAAAGGAAGCAATAATGAATATTTGGTATATACATTTTCAGAGCTGTGGAATGAAATATTAATCATGTTCAAGCAAAGGGATGAAGCCATATGTCATTATGCTCATTAATTAGGCTATGGATGAGGCCATATGTCATTATGCTAATTTAATAGGCTAGGGATGAGGCCATATGTCAGTATGCTAATGTATTAGGCTAGGGATGAGGCCATATGCAGTTATGTGGATTTATTAGGCTAGGGATGATGCCATATGTAATTATGCGAATTTGTTAGGCTAGGGATGAGGCCATGTGTCATTATGTTAATGTATTAGGTTAGGGATGAGGCCATATGTCATTATGTTAATGTATTAGGCTAGGGTTGAGGCCATGGGTCATTATGCTAATTTAATAGGCTACGGTTTTTTAAGACCTGGTGATGAAGCTATGTTATAGATAATCAAATAAGTAGACTACAAACTTATTAGGCTGGTGGGCAACCTGAGCTTGGGGGACCAGCCTCCTCTCTGGGGCCTGCCACTGATCTGGATCTGGATCTGAGTCTGTTGAGAAAGGAAAAATATGTTTACTTCTAATGTCAGATTTTGAAAAACAAATTTTTTTTCATAATGTGCGTGTGTGACATCACCCACCTTCTCCATGCACCTCAGGGGCTGGGTCTTCTGGCCTCTCCACTCCCCGCTCTCCACCCGCTACATCGTCAGCTAAAAGAATAGAAGCAGGGTTGTATTCTATAATTCCATTCGCTCACTAGAAGAGAATAGCATTCATAAACAGAGGCCTGCCTAAGGGCTTTGGGATATCTAACATGTAATAGTAATGTACTTACTTGGGAAATGTTGAGCGAAGAATGGCCTCACCTGGGGCCTCTTCCTTTGCTTTAGGTCCGACCAGTGTTGGATGATCTGGGTGAAGGTGAAGGTGGTGTCACTGTCGGCTGCAATTTTGCCCACTATCTCCAGGGCCAATGACAACGACCTCTTTTGAAAGTCACTCACCAGGTAATCATACCTGTTCATCATCATCTAAAAGATGAAAGAAAAACACATTTGATTAATGCAAACATCATACAAATCACAATCTCAGTTATAGCAGGTTCCTAACTTACATTCCCCATAACATTTCTAGCCTTCAGCTATCCTTCTAGATGCCATTTTGGTGTTGCGCACATGTGTGCACTAACTTTTGCTTGGCAAATTTCGCCCCCACTGTTTTGCCCTGCGCTGCCTAATCGCATATGCATGCATTTCGCCTGCAAATCAACGGCCTGAACAAACACTTACTAGCATGATAGTGTCCGGTTGTTCGTGGGTGAAGAACGTGGGTGCCATCTTGTTTGCCAGTATCAGCAGATGTGTTGCGCCCCAGCGGTTTCTGGGATGCGCACGTCCGTACGCATGTTTACGCGTAAGCGTCATACACAGTCATAACTATTTAAAGGGTATTTGGCCAAACAGCTGAGTGTCTTTACAGATATCGCTATGCCTGCAAAGAAAGCTAGCCGCAAGACCCCCAAGTCCCATGAGCATCGTGCCGAACGGCATGAAAAAACCTCATCGAGGCCTGCAACTAGGTCCCACAAAACCAGTGGCCACTTGCATTCGACCAGAACATCCACTCGCCACATGAAGGATCCAGTGGGCCATACTCCAGCCCCCTCCAAATCTGGCCCATCTCGGAAGGCGAAGGAGACATCCTCAAGCGAGAATACTCCCCGGCCCACAACATCCCAAACCCAACGGAGCACTACTAGTAAGGGCAAGGGTAAGACTCATCCTAGAAGCCCTATCCCCCCAACAACACCCTCTCCTGCTCCTTCCCAATGTCACAAATCTAACGTGGAGAGCCCTGAGTCACCGGGCAGCTCCCTGGCAGTAACTTCTTTGGGCAGCCAGCCGATAACACCCAGCCCCCATGAAAGTCCAGCCCAATCCATAGTAAGTGAAAGGTCTGGCTATTCAATGCCTGAAAGTCACCCAAGAATGTCACCCAATATTCCACCCACCCAGAAAAAGGCATCCAGGGCAACATTAGGCCTAAACCTGCGGCGTGGGACGTTGAGCGGACGCTTTACTGAGCCCCAAACCATAGCGTTGGCAAGTGGGGTTTCTGAGTACTTTCATGACCCGTATGGAAGAAATTCTAAAGCCACCAGCAAAGTGCACAAGAATCAGATCTGGGAGGAGATCACCAGGCAGGTCAATTGTGCGGGGACGGAGAGGAAAGATGTGGAGCAGATCCAGCGGAAATTCTCAGATCTCGAATATGCTGTGAGACAGAAGAGGAATAAGAGCAGGCAGCACAGGTACATATGGGTGTTGGAGGAGTTGGGCTGGTTGTTGTTGTGCAAAACTTTGTAAGTTATGTTTTTTTTTTTACTTAAAGGTTGCAAACAGGAGGTGGATTTCCAACTAAACTACAGTACACCGTAGCTGAGAAGCTTGCTCTAGGACTTACACACCCCACGGCACTATAGGGCTTATCCGGGGCCATAGACACTGACAACAATGTCATGCCAGAAGGTTAGTATTTTAAGGATTGGCTAATTTGCTTTGCGTTTAAAAAATGTAGTAAAAAAGCCTAGGTCCACACAGGGCCGTAGCTAGGGGGGAGCAGGGGGGGGAGGGGCACACTCCCAGGGTGCAGCAGTTCAGGGTGGCGCCAAAGGGTGTCTGGAAAACCGGTGGTGGAGTCCATTTACAAAGCTTGGCCTGGGTGCCCTAAAGCCTAGCTACTCCTATGGGTACACAAGGTATGTTTATGTGTTAACTTGCCTGTTACTGTTACATTCCAGCTCCTCAAAATACTCTACAGACTGCGCAACCCTCCACCTGTTTGCCCACTGCCATTACCAACATATTCTACACAGGACCAGCAGGATCTGGTAAGTGTAATGTGCACTAATTGGTGATGCATGTGAAGGAAGATGACTACTTGCCCCAACATATATTTGAGCAACTATCTCACACAATTTTTTTTCATGTCCCTACAGACACCACCCATATTGGATGCAATACACTATATGGAGGAGGAGGAGGAGAACATTACCAGGCCCCCACTAATGGCAACCCAGCAACATCATCTGCCACTGTCCCAACAGCAGCCCCCCATCAATCACGCCCTATGCTTGCTGACCAGCATGGCCAGCAGCAAGAGACAAAAACAACTGTCCCATGTGGTAGCTGTGCTGCAGAGGATTTGCCTACTACATCTGCTCCTGTTGCTAGGCCTAGACCTCCAGCATCTGCACGCGCCCAAACCCGAGGAAGTGGAGGACACCCTCATCCACGTCGCCATGTCAGCCAGGTGAGGCATGTGCAGATCCTGGAGACAGCATGGCGCAATGACAGCCGCAACTTTAGGGAAGTCAACCAAAGATTAACAGAGCAGCTGTCATCACAATTACAAAACTTCCATAACCTCTTCACCACCCTGCTGGAAGAAATTAGGACTAGCAACAGGCAGAGGGAGGCTATGCTGGAGCAGTGGCAGATGATGAATGCCACCCATGCACAGATGTTAGCCATCCTACAAGGGCCACAACAGCCTTATTATGGGAATCCACCATACTAAGATTTTGCGTTGTATTTGCTCCACATCTTTCCTTTCCATCCCCACACTATGGACCTGTCTGGTGATCTCCACCAATATTTGTGTATTTGTGCTTTTGCTGGTGGCTTTAGAATTTCTCCCATACAGCTCATGATAGTGCTCAGAAACCCCACTTGCCAATGCCATAATTTGGGGCTCAGTAAAGCGCCCGCTCAAGCTCCCACGCAGCAGGTTTAGGCCTAATGAGATCCTGGCTGCATCATCCTGGGTGGAATAGTTGGTGACATTCTTGGCTGACTAACACCCCACTAATAGCTACAACGTTTGCTCTGAAAGGATTGTGTTGGACTTGCTTAGGGGCTGGGTGTCATAGGCTGGCTGCCCCAATAACTTGCAGCTGTTGATCTGCACGGTGACTCAGGGCTCACTACATCGTAATGCTGAAATAGGCCACGAGCTGGAGAGGGTGTTGTTGTGGGCCTAGGGATTCCTGCCCTACTGTCCCCCTTGCCCTAAATACGAGTGCTCCCTATGGTTCTGGATGTTGTGGGATGGGGAGCATTCTGGCTTGAGGAAGTCTCCTTGGCCATCCAGGCTGTGCCAAATTTAGAGGGGGCTGGAGTGTGCCCCAATGGATCCTTCCTTTGCCTAGTGGATGTCCTTGTAGGCTGCTAGTGGCCTTCCCCACGTTTTTTCTATATGGAATAGTAAATTGTTTTCATGAGTTTTTTCAGTTCTGTGAAAGCAAATATTTGACAATAAAAATGCATTACGCTCAAATCTGTACCAGTCTTGTTGGATTATTTAGTATGTACAGATAAGCAAATGAAAGTATAAATCAAATATATTTGTTACCTCACAAATAAATAATATATCTAAGGACAACCAAAATGAATGCAAAATATAAAAAAAAAAAAAAAATTTGGAAAAAAAAACATTTGGAAAAAAATAAAAAATAAAACCAAACACCCCCCCAAAAAAAGGAAAAAACAAACACAAAAACAAAAAAATCGCCCCCCCCCCCCCAAAAAAAATAATGAAGTCCAAAAATTATGAAACAAAAATTGAAATCAAATGGTCCCAGACGGATTGCCCAGAAGCACTTTGGGTGCCCTCATATAACTCGTCCGGAATGTCCATGGTGGCTGGAGAGGGGGGCACGTCAACATACCGGGGGACCTGCTGCATTATCGCAAAATTATGTAGGACACAGCAGGCTATTATGATCTTTATAACCTTGTTGGGGTCATACTGCAGCCCCCCCCCCCCCCCCCGGTATGGTCCAGGAATCTAAATCTTCTTTTCAGCAGGCCGAAGGCCCTCTCCACCGCGGCCCATGTCTGTCGATGGGCCTGGTTAGTTATAGCCCTCCTGGGCCTGAGTCTGAGGGCGCAGGACTGGTGTCATCAACCATGGCAGTAGTGGGTAACCCGAATCCCCTGAAAAGAATAAAACAGAAAGTTCGTGTCTACTATACTAGTGTATACATTGTGTATCATGTCATCAGAGGAAAAGAACATCCATATGTTGAGACAGGGTTATCCCAAAAGATTCATAGTCATACAGTGAAAGGCTAATGAAAATATTTGTCCAAACTTACCCAGTAGCCACCCACCAGACAAATCTCCTGATTCAAAGCGACCATACAGGCTCGAATTTCTCAGGATATAGGAGTCGTGGTTGGATCCAGGAAAGCCAGCCATCATACTTAGGAACCGAAGGTCCGGGCCAACCACAGCTTGCACGTTTATGGAGTGGCCCATCTTCCGGTTCCTGTAAGAGCAGAAATACAGTTATTTAGTACACACAAAAACAAGGCAGCAAATAACCAAGTTAACACTAACAAAGTAAGGGATTCTTATTGTTAAAAAGTTTTATTTTATTAATCAAAGATTAATACTAACACCAATAAATAATAGTTGGTCAGTCGGATTTAAATAAGGTCTACATGATAAGGTCTAATTAAGGTGTGCATGAAAATGATTATTTAAGGTCTGCATTAAAATGAATAGTTAAGGGCTACATAAAATTGATTATTTCAGGTCTGCATTAAAATGAATAGTTAAGGGCTACATGAAAATAATTATTTAAGGGCTACATGAAAATGATTGATTTATATATACATTAAAACATACTGTGACTCAATGAGTTAATACAAGACATAATGTTGACCTAAACCACATACTTAAATAGATATTCATCAGCTGCTGGAGGCACCAATGCAACATAGGTACAATCAATCACACCCATGACGGTGGGCATGCCGACTAGATCAAAAAAACCCAACTTAAGCGCATTCCAGGCTACCATGTTGTCAGGGAAATAGGTGTATTTTTGACACAGGGTAGCCATGCCATCCAAAAACTTGTTTAGTGTGCGGCTCAGTGTAGGCTGGGACATCCCCACGGAGAGGGCACCCAGCCTCTGGAACGGGCCGTTCGCTAAAAATTGCAGGCAGCCAACCAATTTGGTCATACTGGCAATTTCATGCCCCTTCCTTGTGGTACGGGCTAACCATGGCCGCAGTTCACTATACAAGTTATGGAGGGAAACGCGGGTCAGAGCTCGGACAGCTCAACGTCATGCATGGGATCGATGTCCATGCGTGCGCGGTGCGATCTGGCTTCGGCCATGGTGATGCACAGCATGCCATTTAGCTGCAAGCCCTCGTACTCCTCCACGTACTCAGCAAACATCTCGACAGCTAGCTTTCTCCTACAAAATGACCCAGTAAGTTGAGCGGTAGCAAACCCGTTTTATTGCATATATGCATGAAAACAGTAGCGTAAAAAAACCAAAAAAGCATGCAAAAACTCACAAAACTTACACAGACACTTGCGAAAGTACATGTGAAAGAGGCTCTGTATCAACCCTAATGTGGGGGTATGTTGGTGCCACCTAGTGACCACACAGCTTAACACGAAAAAAAATACACTCTGAAGTGTGTAAAATTATGCCAGGTGGCTTATCTTTGTTACTATACTGTTACCTCAACCAAAATCAATTCCCAAACACTTGGTGCATCTATTATATTTCACTAAGCCCACGTTCACACCTGTCTAGTACCGCATGCATTTCTGACGCAGCAATACCACAAAAAATATTCATCAATGGCACCTTTATGGCACCTACACCTCTCAGGACACACAGAAAGAAGATCCGAACAACAGGCGCTGATGTCCAGGGTACGCCATAACTTAAAGGAACTTGTGCATGTGCACAGGCATTTGCCTTTTTGAGAGACGAGTCATTTTGGACAGTGCACGCAAGTGCAACATTGCATGATCTCATGTTTCAGGCTGATTCATTACTAATGAATCGGCAGATGAGGATGAGATAAGTCTATATAGCAGCGCTTAGAGAGACCGCTAGTAGACGCTCTAAGCGTGTATCGGCCGCTGTAACAGAGCTCCTCACTCGCTGTAGTATCCTGGCCAGCATTGATGAATGTGATGTATGTTGGGTGCTCTAACACCAGTACATCGCTGCAGCGAGCGAGAGGTAGCGCCAGCTCAGTGCAATTGTCTTTCGGCGCTCCACACCATAGGACACAGCGTTGGCGCTCTAAATCTGGTTGCTATAGCATAGAGCACAAGACGCTGTGTGATTAAAGTCTGTTTTTGAACACATATCCACCTGTATCAAAGCGAAAACACATGGAATTACATTGTTTTACCACTGGGACATAAACCCTTAGTGCCAGACCTGTAATGACAATTCTGCATAAAAATATAAAAAGTCAAAAAAGTTTCTAAAAGTGTTTGTTTGCAGCCAGGAGAGGTCACACAATGATTTGAGCAAAAAAAAAAATGTCAAACACTCTGTTTAAACACAACCAAATAAACGGCCATTGAAATGCATGGGAGATCGACAGTGAGCAAAAGGTAACACCTGGCGCTCTGGAAGCTAGAGCGCTGGCGCTATACGCTGAGCCGCCTGTAATAATACATTGGACGCTGGGACGCTCACCAGAATCGCTTTCATAAATGTGGTTTCGCCTACAGCGCCCAACGTTCACCAGACGCTGCCTGCAGCTACGGGGCACTACCTGGCGCTATCCCTTCATCAATAACCCCCTTTATCGCTGTGATTTGGAACCTTACTCTTGTTATCACACATGTGTCTGGGTACATTCTTACTTATGTAACTCCTGACTAGCAGCAGTAAGGTAAGTGGTGCAAAGTGGCACATATTTCGTAAAAAATTGGTATAGTGGCCACAAGGGTCAAAACAGCATTGTATACGCCATTCATAAATCAGGACCTAAAACTGGGGAGGGGGTTTGACATGGGAGTGGTGAGTGGGGGTGCTGCAGGGATTTGTGACCTCTTTAAGCCTATAATGCGATCTATAGGCAGTCTATGGATGTATAATTAGGAGCCACTAATATTTTCCATTTTTAATAAGAAGTCACATTTATTCAAGCTGGCTCAGCAATCGCTACCCTCTTTTATTAATATCAGCAGACACCAATATGGCTGCTCCCTTTGCTTACATTATACTTCATAGGTTGATATGTTTCCTTCTTTGTATTTAGTTTGTTTATAAACCTGACTGTTGGGCCTTGATTCAGTAAACTTGCCCTAAAGTGGTACAAAATCAGACCTAGCGTCTATAAGATCCCTGTAGCCCCTAAGATGTATCATGGCAGCTAGTGCAATTCTGGTTCCTAGTCTAGTGCATGAGCAGTCGCTTTATATGGAGGAGACTGGGATGAGGGCCTTAGAAGGGAGACCGGTTAGATGTGAGGTTGCAGGCATGTCATAGGTGCAGCAATAATATCACCTGTCACAAATGGAGCAATAACATCACCTGTCACTAACAACTGGGGCAATGACATCACCTGTCACTCACAACTGGAGCAATGACATCACCTGTCACTCACAACTGGAGCAATGACATCACCTGTCACTCACAACTGGGGCAATGCCATCACCTGTCACTCACAACGGGAGCGATGACATCACCTGTAACTCACAACTGGAGCAATGACATCACCTGTCACTCACAACTGGAGCAATGACATCACCTGTCACTCACAACTGGAGCAATGACATCACCTGTCACTAACAACTGGAGCAATGACATCACCAGTCACTAACAACTGGAGCAATGACATCACCTGTCACTCACAACTGGAGCAATGACATCACCTGTCACTCACAACTGGGGCAATGACATCACCTGTCACTCACAACGGGAGCGATGACATCACCTGTAACTCACAACTGGAGCAATGACATCACCTGTCACTCACAACTGGAGCAATGACATCACCTGTCACTCACAACTGGAGCAATGACATCACCTGTTACTAACAACTGGAGCAATGACATCACCTGTCACTAACAACTGGAGCAATGACATCACCTGTCACTCACAACTGGAGCAATGACATCACCTGTCACTCACAACTGGAGCAATGACATCACCTGTCACTCACAACTGGAGCAATGACATCACCTGTCACTAACAACTGGAGCAATGACATCACCAGTCACTCACAACTGGAGCAATGACATCACCTGTCACTAACAACTGGAGCAATGACATCACCTGTCACTAACAACTGGAGCAATGACATCACCTGTCACTCACAACTGGAGCAATGACATCACCTGTCACTCACAACTGGAGCAATGACATCACCTGTCACTCACAACTGGAGCAATGACATCACCTGTCACTAACAACTGGAGCAATGACATCACCAGTCACTCACAACTGGAGCAATGACATCACCTGTCACTCACAACTGGGGCAATGACTCAGGCTCACAATTGCTCCAAAATCATCAGTAAAACCCTGCCCATTGTAGCCTATGACATTTGGATTTTTTTGCATTATAATATTATTTTGGGTTGAATACACTTTGGAGTGCCGGTTGACTTCTTGTCTCTGCCATACTCGACGTACACCACAACCGTGCTATAAAGGGATCTGTAATATGGTAAGCGCTTCGACTGTCACTGGTTCTGTGAAAATTGCCTAAAGGCACTTTTCATAGGGGGAACAATTAAGGGGATGCTGGTTAATCTTAACTTTTACTGTCACTGGATCTTTTTACCACCATAGACTGAAAGTTTTAGATTTTACATAATCTCATGTTTCATTCTGAAATGAAGCCTGTTGTATGAGATTTTTGGATAGTTTACCGAGGCCAGGTCTGATTACTTATTACCCAAATAATGAAACTTTTAATTCCATGCTGTCCCCAATGGTTTAAGATGTTTTTTTGTAAACTGGCCCAGCTTGGTGATGGGGGGGGGGGTCCACACTGTCCATTATAGGATTGAGCGGATTCTGCTACACTGCTTGTTATAGGGTATGGGGGGTGGGGGTTCCACACTGTGCATTATAGGATTCGGCAGATTTTGCCACACTGCTTGTTATGAGGTATTGGTGATGGCTTATGTTGCATTGCCCATTAGAGGATCAGGCAGATTCTGCCACACTGCTTATTAAAGGTTAGGGGGAATCTAGTCCCACTGCTTGTTATAGGGAATTGGGGGAATTCAACCATTTTGCCTATTATAGGGGATTGGGGGGATTCAGCCATACTTCCAGTTATTGGGGATTGGTGGGATTCACCACACTGCCTGTTATGCGAAATTGGGGGCATTCTAGCACTCTGTATATTATTGGGGATTAGGGGGAATTCAGTCACACTGCCTGTTTTAGGAGTTTGGGGGGGGGGGGTCTGCCACTCTGCCTTATAGGGGAAATGAGGGGGGTTTGTCACACTGCCCGTTATAGAGGATTGGGGGGAGATTCTGACACACTGCTTGTTATAGGGGATTGGGGTATTCTGCCACACTTCTCGTTATAGATGATTGGGGGGATTCTGCCACACTGACAATTATAGGGAATTAGAGGGATTCTGTTACACTGCCTGTTAAAGGGAATGGGGAGAATTCCCATCCATGAGTTGAGGTGAATTTTTATTGGCCTGTGCTGAATCAGACCCATACATTGAAAGATCAGGGCACATCATCTTGTCAAGGACAGCAGTGGTGTGGTAATAACAGATTGATCTTGTGCATTAATTGGGGCTGACAAGGGGGCACTCACACCTCACCAGTTGAAAGGGAATGGTTTAGTAAGTCAGTCAGAGGGGCCGCAATCACAAATCTGAGTTCCCTTAGAACTTATTGCCTTACTTACCTTTAGATGTGCCAGCTCAGCATGATAATTGTGAAAGCACACATCCCATTATGAGCGTTCTTCCTAAATTTTCAGCTTGATCATAAACCATATTGGTTTGTTAAAAAAAATGTGAAGATGACTATTGTACATTACTGAAAATAGAGAAGATAAGTGTCACTTAAAGCTCCTGAACTTAACTTGGATCACATTATTTGCTTTATTTTCTGTTGAGGACACTGTTGGATGATTTGAGGATTGGTCATGTGTTTGATCAAGGAAAAGCCTGACTATATGTGGATGGCCAAGTTGGAGTCACATTAGTAAAAACTATGGGCTTGATTTATCAAATACTTTTGCCAGACTATGCCACATTGGTGCAAATGAGAGTGTTGCAAAATATAATTTATAATTTTTTCACTATGTTGCTGTGCTGCTACTGTTTTAGCAAATGTGTTTTTTGCAGAGCACGAACATAAACGAGTGTAAAAAACATGGAAATTATATTTTGCACCACTCCAATTTGCACTGATCTGGCATAGTCTAGTGGCGTATCTAAATAGTTCTAGAAACCTTCAGTAAATTCCTCCACTATCTTCTATATTGAGCTACAGATTACCATGACTTAACCACTCTTATCAGATGTAGTAAACCTAATAATCCCAAAAAAGTGAGACAACCTGGGTGTCTTCAAAGGATAGACAACAGCCTCAAACTAAACATTTTGTCTTGTGGTCTGACTGCAAGCTGAGCATTTCTTTGTCTTGACCTGAGCTGGACAGTTATTTTGTTTTCTTTAAGCCAGCTCCTCTGTTCCTAAATTCCAAAATGTGTAAAGGGTAACCAATGTAATTCACATTATCATGACTAAATCTTATCAGGGATAGTTCTCCTTATTATCTCAGAGACAGAGACAACTGGGGGTCTACAAAGGGAAAAGACAACAGCTTCAAGCTAAACATTTTGTTTAGTGATCTGGCCTCAAGCCTCAAGTGTTTTTTTTTTGTCTTGACTTGAGCTGGATAGTTTTCAGTTTTTTTTTTATGTCAGCCTTAAATTGCAAGATTCAAGATTCATGACGTGTAATTAATGAAATCTTGATCGAAAACAGTCCCTAACTAAGAATAAAACATGTTAAATTAATATACATTTAAAAGTCGTCAATAGAGACAATTAACAGTATAAATAATGGGTAATCAAACATGTGATGAACAGTTATCACTAATAATAACATCATAATTAGCGGTGCAAAACAATAGAAAGTACACCATGCCCTCATAAAAGGAAAATGGAAATATAAGCAACTCCTATTTCCACCAAGTACAACTCCAATTTCAAAAAATGTTGGGACGCTGTGAAAAATGTCAAGAAAACAAGAATGCAATAATTTGGGATATTTTCAAAACGCAGAACATGTATTAGAAGTTTAGGGGTTAGACATTTTTCCATTTTATTAATAAAATAGCTAATTTAGAAATTAACAGCAGTAACACATCTTAAGTCAGGACAAGGCTTTGGGGGGTCATGCTAATTATTTGGTAAATCGTGATGCACCAGCGGTGTGCCCTGCGGTGTAAATCTCGGGGAGCTTTTTCATTGAAATAAAATGCTTTTGTTTTATTTTTTCCAATATATCATCTGTACCTAGTATAGAGCATTTTTAAAGGTTAAAGACATCATTTTTCCAATGAGGTAAGAGTATTTTTGTTAAGTTTGGAAATAACAGCCCCCTATGGTTTACGCAGAATCATTTTTTCTGCTTACCCTATAGGGCCCTGTTGTTTCTAAAATCCTAAAAAATACCTTATAATAATAATAATAATAATAATAATAATAATAATAATAATAATAAATCTATTGGAAAAATCACATATCTCATCTGTAAAAATGATTCATTGAAGGTACAGTTGATTTTGGGGGAATAAACTTTTTAATTGCACTTTGTTGTTTGTTTAAATTAAAAATACTCACCGAGGTGCAAGTGGCAATTCACACCACGATCCCACAATTAGCATGATCCCCCCATGCCTACCACTCAGGGTCATGCTAGAGATTTGTTGAAGCAAGTTTACCAGTGACTGAGCTTTCAGGTGTGAACTGAAGCTTACATCTGAACTTTTTATTTGAACACACTAAAATGTTTTCCCATTTTTCCCAAAAAATCGACTACCCCTGTGATGGGACATGTTTACAGGTGATGTCCATCATTTTTCCAATAAGGTAAGTTTGGAAAAACAGCCCCCTAACTATGCTAATGAAACGAACTGCAAACAAGGAGTCCCACAACTCCCCAATCTGTCCTCCCAAATCAATGGCACCACTCACTTATGTAGATACAATTGACAGCTTCTTTATTAATTCAATAATTTATATGTAAAGGTATATACACATATAAAACCAATTAAAATACATATATACAACTGTGGAGAGGGAAAAAGGGAGGGGGGGGGAAGGGGGAAGGGATAATATACACAACCCCCAGATGGCAATTGCGACTGAAACCGTTAATTCATGGCATTATATATAAATGATTGATGTGGCCACTGCTCTAAATCCTGACTGATAGTTCCTATCCTGTACTAAATCGCTAATTATAAACACTAATATACTTAATAATAATTTCCTAACCTATGTGCAAAAAGTTATAAGGTGCTTAGCGGATGCCGACGCGTTGCGTGACGTCATGCGTCACTTCTCCAGGGCACCACCAGACAGTCTGTGGTGCCCTGGAAAAGTGACGCGCGACGTCACTCAATGCGTCGACGTCCGCTCAGTGAGGGGGGTTTTGCTTGCTGGCCGTGCTGAGATGTGAGTTTATCGTTTATTATATATGTGTCTGCATTGTCTCTACCTGGCTGTCTATAAGATTCCCAGACCGTTCTATTCCCTCCCCCCGGGGCATCCAAAATAGGGATGCCCCTCTGTGTGAAACCCCCCGGAACACCCGCTACCACTTACCTGAATCCCGGTCCTACGGCGCATGCGCGGGCCGCATCCCCGCTATCCCTGTAGCAGGGCGCATGCCCGCGCTGGCTATTTATGAATGGCCAGGGCACGCTCCCTGTTAGAGGGAAGTGGGGGATGCGGTCTCCAGCACGCTCAGAGTGGCTGAGCCGTCTCTTAGACGTCCACAACTCAGCCGCTCTGAGCGAGCTGATTGTACGAGCGGCCGCGCATGCACCATAGGATCGGGGTGAGATGAGTTATTGTGGGCGATTGGGGGGGTTTCAGAGAGCGGGGCATCCCCGATCGGGATGCCCTGGGGGAAAGGACCAAATGACGTAGGGTCCCCCCTACCCAGAGTTACCGACCCGGGCCAGCTATGGGGGCTTGTAGAACAGGGAGCAAGGGCCAGCGTTGGTGGCCCCGGGCCCTGCAGGCTACTAGCCCACATAGCCACTAAGTGGCCCGGGCCCTTCTGCCCCCCCTGGCCGTTAGGGAGGCAGGTAATGGGGGGGCTGGGGGTTAATGGCAAGTCACCCGCTAGCTGCAGGTGACTTGCCAGACCCAGAGCCTTGTGAACTGGTAAGGGGTTAACTGTTCCAAAAAAAAACACCACACAAATGTATTTTATTAAAAAAAAAAAAAATTTTGCTGTACTTACCTACCATTGTAAGCTCTTGTCCCTCGCAGCTTTGCCGGTGATCGGCATCCAGAGAAGGGGGAGGCAGGAGATCAGAGGATCTCCTGCCACCTCCTTCCCTGGGCACCGATCACCGGCATCTGACAGCTGAGAGAGCTGAAGCCGGTGATCGGGGCCGGGATGACGTCATTAGCCCCACCCCCAAAGGGGCGGCAAGATGGCGGCTGCCATCGGAGGAGCAGAGGGGAGAGAGCCTCCCGGGCATGCAGCCATCAGCAGCCAGGAAGCCCGGCGCTATATAAACGTCGGCCATTTTCCTTTTGCGCATTTCAGCCTTGCATTCCAGAAACAGGGGTGGTTGCTGCAGACAGGGAGATAGGCAGGGACAGTCATTGAGACCCACAGAGAGGCAGACAGAGCCAGGGAAAGATAGGGAAAAATCGTCGGCCATTTTCCTTTTGCGCATTTCAGCCTTGCATTCCAGAAACAGGGGTGGTTGCTGCAGACAGGGAGATAGGCAGGGACAGTCATTGAGACCCACAGAGAGGCAGACAGAGCCAGGGAAAGATAGGGAAAAATCGGGAACGATCAGGAACGATCCAGGCAGGGACAGTGAGAGGGAAAGCTTTTTTTATTTTCATTTGCCAGATCAGTTTTCAATCGGTGTTCTTTGTGCTGTAAATATTCCTTGCCACTGTGCATCCCATCTTGGCAGTGGCATATTTAACCCTATCTGTTATACACAAGCATTTCTCATAACTGGATTAGTTTTAATTTATTTTTGTCTGCTGTAAAAACCCCAGGCCACATGGCCATTCCATTTCACCACATCTTTTATACTAAAACAGCTTGTTCAGCCTCAGGTTTATTAATCTATGGCATTTTGATTTGGTTTTTGGCCTCCTGTAAAAACCCAAGCCCACATGGGCATCCCAAACCAGCACATGTGACCCTATCTTTTGTACTAAATCAGCGTGTTCGGCCTCAGCTTTATTAAGCTATTGCATTTTGAATTGGTTTTTGTCTGCTTTAAAAACACCAGCCCACATGGACATACCAAACCAGCACATGTGACCCTATCTTTTATACTAAATCAGCTTGTTCGGCCTCAGCTTTATTAAGCTATTGCATTTTGAATTGGTTTTTATCTGCTTTAAAAACACCAGCCCACATGAGCATCCCAAACCAGCACATGTGACCCTATCTGTTATACTAAATCAGCTTGTTCATCCTCAGCTTTAATAAGCTATTGCATTTTGAATTGGTTTTTGTCTGCTTTAAAAACACCAGCCCACATGGGCAGCCCAAACCAGCACATGTGACCCTGTCTTTTGTACTAAATCAGCTTGTTCAGCCTCAGCTTTATTAAGCTATTGCATTTTGATTTGGTTTTTGGCCTCCTGTAAAACCCAAGCCCACATGAGCATCCCAAACCAGCACATGTGATCCTATCTTTTATACTAAATCAGCTTGTTCAGCCTCAGCTTTATTAAGCTATTGAATTTTGAATTGTTTTTTGTCCTGCTGTCAAAACACCAGCCCACATGGTCATCCCAAACCAGCACATGTGACCCTATCTTTTAGACTAAATCAGCTTGTTCATCCTCAGCTTTATTAAGCTATTGCATTTTGAATTGGTTTTTGTCTGCTTTAAAAACACCAGCCCACATGGGCATCCCAAACTAGCACATGCCACCCTATCTGTTATACTAAATAAGCTTGTTCATCCTCAACCTTATTAAGCTATTGCATTTTGAATTGGTTTTTGCCTGCTGTCAAAACATCAGGCCGCATGTTATCCCAAACCACCATGTTGCACCCTATCTGTTATACTAAATAAGCTTGTTCAGCCTCAGCTTTATTAAGCTATTGCATTTTAAATTGGTTTTTGCCTGCTGTCAAAACACCAGGCCGCAGGGTATCTCAAACCACCACGTTGCACCCTATCTGTTATACTAAATATACTTGTTCAGCCTCAGCTTTATTAAACTATTGCATTTTGAATTGATTTTTGTCCTGCTGTCAATACACTAGGCCGCAGGGTATCCCAAACCTGCATGTTGCACCCTATCTGTTATACTAAATAAGCTTGTTCAGCCTCAGCTTTATTAAGCTATTGCATTTTGAATTGGTTTTTGTCCTGCTGTAAAAACACCAGGCCACAGGGTATCCCAAACCACCACGTTGCACCCTCTCTGTTATACTAAATCAGCTTGTTCATCCTCAGCTTTATTAAGATATTGCTGTTAGGCACTTACCTCGTCGCCGTCCCTGGTCCCGCGACGCGCTGTCGGGTGGTCCCCGGCTGGCTGCTGCCCGACGCTCCCCGGGTGTCCTGGCTCCTCAGCGCGGTTGTGGGGGTCAGGGGTCGGCGGCGCGGGATGGTGTCGGTGGCCGCGCCGCAGCCCGCTCTGCGCGGCTGCGCGGTCCCGCCGAGCTCCCTCGCGATGCGGCGCTTCCCCCTCCCGGCGGGGGCGCGCCCGATCTTCAACGTGCTCGCGCGCGCGCGCGAGCACGTCTCCTTTATGCCTCCCGGCGGCGCTTTCCCCAGCGCGCCCGCCGGGGGCGAGTTTAAAACACCCAATCCTTGTCCTGATCCTAGAGTGAGCCCAGGGACTGGTCGGCCTGTCTGGCCTGGGCCGTCCAGCTCCTGGGACCACTCCCGTTTTAGTGAATGCACCAAACACCATTGTTCCCTCCATTTTCCCTGTTCCCCACTGGCCAGTTCTCCCTATAAAGCTGCACTGCTCCAGTATCCCAGTGCCCGTTATAGCTTCTGGGTTCTGGATGTGCGTTGCTGTGTCTCTGGTGAACATTTGGATTTGGACTTCGACTATTCTCGCTTGCTGCCTGCCCTGACCTTCTGCTTTGCCTGACCACTCTTTTGCCTGACCCTCCTGTACCTCACCTGCGACCTCCTGGACTTGACCTCGGCTAGCCTCGACCACCCCTTCGTTATCTCCCTTGGATACCTTGCCTGTGACCTCCCGGTTTGACCTCGGCCTGAAATTTGGACTTTCGCACCCCGGCATCCTCATTCGGGATTCCCTGCCAAACATCTTTCTGCACCTTAAGCTGTTATCCTTTGCGCCTTTTAAGTCCTGGGGGCAACCGACTGGGAGAGGCATTACCCGTGTCTCCTACAAGCGGGGGCTTGTCTATAGGCGGAAGTGGCGGTGGAGATTGGGGGATACCAGCTTAAGACAGACGGGTGTTTGGTATAGTCCTGACATTATAACGGGCCAGAAGAATGGACCAAATCCTGGAGCAGGTGCAAGCCTTGACAGCGGCTGTGGAGCACCTGGCTCATCGGGTTGCGGCTCAGGAGAACCGTCCTACTCCCATTGTCCCCACTTCTCAGGGGACTCCGGCCGCAATGTTAGTGGAACCCAAGATCCCACTTCCTGAAAAGTTCTATGGCGACAGGGCAAAATTTGCCAATTTCCGGGACTCTTGTAAATTGTACTTTCAGCTCCGTCCTGTTTCCTCAGGGTCACAAGAGCAAAGGGTCGGCTTGATTATTTCCCTTCTGCATGGAGATCCTCAGTCCTGGGCCTTTAGCTTATCAGCTCAGGACCCAATCCGCCTATCTGTGGATAGTTTTTTCGCTGCAATGGAGGTCCTCTATGATGATCCCGACAAAGGGGCCTCAGCTGATGCCAAATTACGTACCCTCCGCCAGGGACGCCGTCCAGCCGAAGACTACTGTTCTGAATTCCGGCGTTGGGCGATTGACTCTCGTTGGAACAATCCTGCCCTCTGCGGCCAATTCCGACTAGGTTTGGCTGACACTATCAAGGACACCTTGGTGAATTACCCGGAACCTCAGACTCTGGACGAATTGATGCATCTGGCCATCCGCATTGATCGTCGACTTCGGGAGAGGCGCCTAGAAAAAGGATCGCACCTCGAATCTGCTTCAAAGTCTGAGGCTCTAGTCGTTCAACCTTCAGAAGAGCCCATGCAGTTAGGTGCCACAAGGCTCACTGAAGGCGAGAGGCGGCGACGTTTATCCGAGGGGCTTTGTCTATATTGTGGAGGAACCGGCCACATGGTCAGACTTTGCCCAAAGAAACCGTCGGGAAACTTCAGAGCCTAGGGGGTTTCGAGGGGGCCCTCCTAGGCTGTAAGGTATCTCCTCAAGTATCGTCTCCAGTTTTCATCCCAGTCCAGTTTAAAAGTGGTGTTAAATGTATGAATCTAAAGGCTCTTCTAGATTCTGGAGCAGCTGGGAATTTCCTAGACTCTGAACTAGCGCAGACTTTAGGAATTGTGGTACAGACCTTGCCGACTCCTATCCGGGTTTCAGCCATTGATGGCACTCCAGTGGCCGGGGGGTTAGTTCGGTTCCAAACCCCTCCTATGCAAATCAAAGTGGGAGCCAGTCATTCTGAGGTTATCAGGTTCTTGATATTGAGTATGCCTGGTACCCCTTTGATTTTGGGTTTGCCATGGCTGCAGGAGCACAATCCCCAAATTGATTGGGTTTCGGGGCAAATCACCAAGTGGGGACACCAGTGTTTTCAGAACTGCCTAGAATTCCCACTCAGGGTTGCGCACTTAGCACCTATTGGGGTTCCAACTCCATATTTGGAGTTTGCTGATGTCTTTTCAGAAAAGGCGGCAGACAAACTTCCTCCCCATAGACCTTGGGACTGCCCTATTGAACTGCTTCCCGGTACTATGCCTCCCAGAGGGAGAATATTTAATTTGACCCGAACAGAAACCCTCGCCATGCGGGAATATATCGCCGAGAACTTAGAAAAGGGGTTCATTCGGCCTTCATCTTCTCCAGCAGGGGCGGGGTTTTTTTTCGTGGAGAAAAAGGATGGGGGACTTCGCCCCTGTATTGATTACCGGGGCTTAAATAACATCACGGTAAAAAATAAGTATCCCCTACCGCTTATTGAGGGACTCTTTACACAGGTGGTTGGGGCGCAGGTCTTCTCTAAACTCGATCTCCGGGGGGCCTATAACCTCATAAGAATCAGGCAGGGGGACGAGTGGAAGACGGCTTTCAATACCCTTGAAGGGCATTATGAGTATTTAGTAATGCCTTTCGGCCTGTGTAATGCCCCTGCGGTCGTTCAAAGTTTTGTCAACGAAATCTTTAGGGACTATCTTGGCCGTTTTATGGTTGTTTATTTAGACGACATTTTAATTTTTTCTTCGTCCATTGATGAACATCGTAAACACGTGTGTTTGGTCTTGCAGAAACTTAGGGAGAACAGTTTATATGCCAAGTTAAAGAAATGTCAATTTGAAGTATCTGAGGTTCCGTTTCTCGGTTACATTATCTCCAAATCTGGTCTGTCTATGGACCAATCTAAGGTGAAGGCCGTTTTAGAATGGGAGCAGCCCAGAGATTTGAAGGGCCTGCAAAGGTTTTTGGGTTTTGCCAATTTTTATAGGAGGTTCATTAAGAATTTTTCTGCCCTGGTTACACCACTAACTAACCTAACCAAGAAAAGCGGGTACCCCCCGGTTTGGCCGGTTCAAGCTGTCCAGGCCTTCGGGAATCTTAAGAGGGTATTTAGTGCTGCTCCCGTCCTAGTCCACCCTGATGAGCAACGACCTTTCCTTGTGGAGGTGGATGCTTCTGAAGTCGCGGTCGGGGCAGTCTTGTCACAGTATTACGGCTCACCTGCACGCCTCCATCCATGTGCCTTCTTTTCCAAGAAATTCTCAGCGGCCGAAAGAAATTATGATATCGGCAATAGAGAATTATTGGCCATCAAGCTAGCCTTCCAGGAATGGAGACACTGGCTGGAGGGGGCTCAGTATCCAGTTACGGTCTTTACGGACCATAAAAATCTAGAATACATCCAGTCCGCCAAGAGATTAACTCCTAGACAGGCTCGCTGGTCCTTATTCTTTTCTCGGTTTAATTTTTCTATAACCTATAAGCCCGGGTCCAAAAATATAAAAGCGGATGCCCTGTCTCGGAGTTTCTCTCCTCCTGACTTACCGGAAAGGGTGGTTTCTCCCATCTTACCTCGCTCCCTAGTGGTGGCCGCCATCCAACCCCAACTTCCTGATCTTACTCAGTTCCAGGCCCAAGCTCCTCCTGGGAAACCCGCTTCAGCCCTGTTTGTGCCCTCTACTTACCGGTCTGATTTTTTGTCCCATTTTCACGATACCAAAACAACCGGTCATCCAGGGGTTAAGAAAACCATAGCTTTATTATCACGCCAAGTTTGGTGGCCTTCTCTCAGGAAGGACGCTCAAAGATTTGTCTCCGCTTGCAAAGTCTGTGCCCAAAGTAAGTCCTTGAGGCGTTCGCCTGAAGGCCCACTCCTTCCATTATCCATTCCTGCCTCCCCGTGGACCCATCTGGCCATGGATTTTGTTACTGACCTTCCCCCTTCTCAGGGACATACTGTTATTTGGGTAGTTGTGGACCGCTTTAGCAAGATGGCCCATTTCATCCCTTTAAAGAAACTCCCCTCAGCTCAAACACTTGCTCAACTCTTCATTACTCATGTTTTTAGGATTCATGGTATTCCCATGGATATTGTATCGGATAGGGGGGTCCAGTTTGTCTCCCGGTTTTGGAGGGCTTTCTGTGCCAAGTTGGGTTTCACTGTCTCCCTTTCCTCGGCCTTCCATCCGCAGTCGAATGGACAAACCGAGAGAACGAACCAGTCCCTGGAACAATATTTGCGCTGTTTTACGGCGGATACTCAAACTGATTGGGCCTTCTTCTTACCATTTGCGGAATTTGCATTTAACAACGCTGCACATTCTTCCACGGGGGTTTCTCCTTTCCATTGTGTTTATGGCAAGGACCTGAAGTTTTCTGCCCTTCCGGACCAACCCTCTAGAGTTCCCTCCGTGGATGAATGGGTTTCCAAATGGCCAGGGGAATGGAATAAAATCCAACAACATCTAGCTAAGGCCGCTCTTCAGCAGAAAAAATTTTCTGATCGCAAACGATCTTCTAACCCTAGCTATAAGGTGGGTGACTGGGTTTGGCTTTCAACCAAGAATTTGGCGCTACGCCAGCCCTCCGCTAAGTTAGGACCTAAATTTATTGGCCCCTTCCCCATAACACGAAAAATTAATCAGGTTACGTATCAGTTGGCCCTCCCTTCGTCCATGAAAATCTGTAAATCCTTTCATGTTTCACTTCTTAAGTCTGCAAAAAACCATGAATCTAATAGTCCTCCTAGTCCTGTGTTAGTTGATGGGCATCAGGAGTTTGAGGTTGCCCGGGTTCTTGATTCTCGCTTTTTTCGAAACTCTCTTCAATATCTTATTGACTGGAAGGGATACGGTCCGGAAGAAAGATCTTGGGTTCCGGCCAGAGAGGTTCATGCGCAGAATTTGGTAAAGAGATTTCACAGAGAGAATCCTTTGAAACCCAGTTTGGAGGGTCCAGTGGCCCCTCCTCAGGGGGGGGGTAATGTTAGGCACTTACCTCGTCGCCGTCCCTGGTCCCGCGACGCGCTGTCGGGTGGTCCCCGGCTGGCTGCTGCCCGACGCTCCCCGGGTGTCCTGGATCCTCAGCGCGGTTGTGGGGGTCAGGGGTCGGCGGGATGGTGTCGGTGGCCGCGCCGCAGCCCGCTCTGCGCGGCTGCGCGGTCCCGCCGAGCTCCCTCGCGATGCGGCGCTTCCCCCTCCCGGCGGGGGCGCGCCCGATCTTCAACGTGCTCGCGCGCGCGAGCACGTCTCCTTTATGCCTCCCGGCGGCGCTTTCCCCAGCGCGCCCGCCGGGGGCGAGTTTAAAACACCCAATCCTTGTCCTGATCCTAGAGTGAGCCCAGGGACTGGTCGGCCTGTCTGGCCTGGGCCGTCCAGCTCCTGGGACCACTCCCGTTTTAGTGAATGC
Source organism: Gastrophryne carolinensis (assembly GCA_027917425.1). Taxonomy (NCBI): domain Eukaryota; kingdom Metazoa; phylum Chordata; class Amphibia; order Anura; family Microhylidae; genus Gastrophryne; species Gastrophryne carolinensis. The sequence continues at coordinate 110,946,043 of CM051241.1, read as the reverse complement.
ACCAAACACTATTGTTCCCTCCATTTTCCCTGTTCCCCACTGGCCAGTTCTCCCTATAAAGCTGCACTGCTCCAGTATCCCAGTGCCCGTTATAGCTTCTGGGTTCTGGATGTGCGTTGCTGTGTCTCTGGTGAACATTTGGATTTGGACTTCGACTATTCTCGCTTGCTGCCTGCCCTGACCTTCTGCTTTGCCTGACCACTCTTTTGCCTGACCCTCCTGTACCTCGCCTGCGACCTCCTGGACTTGACCTCGGCTAGCCTCGACCACCCCTTCGTTATCTCCCTTGGATACCTCGCCTGTGACCTCCCGGTTTGACCTCGGCCTGAAATTTGGACTTTCGCACCCCGGCATCCTCATTCGGGATTCCCTGCCAAACATCTTTCTGCACCTTAAGCTGTTATCCTTTGCGCCTTTTAAGTCCTGGGGGCAACCGACTGGGAGAGGCATTACCCGTGTCTCCTACAAGCGGGGGCTTGTCTATAGGCGGAAGTGGCGGTGGAGATTGGGGGATACCAGCTTAAGACAGACGGGTGTTTGGTATAGTCCTGACAATTGCATTTTGAATAGTTTTTTGTCCTGCTGTCAAAACATCAGGCCGCATGTTATCCCAAACCACCATGTTGCACCCTATCTGTTATACTAAATAAGCTTGTTCAGCCTCATCTTTATTAAGCTATTGCATTTTAAATTGTTTTTTGCCTGCTGTCAAAACACCAGGCCGCAGGGTATCTCAAACCACCACGTTGCACCCTATCTGTTATACTAAATATGCTTGTTCAGCCTCAGCTTTATTAAACTATTGCATTTTGAATTGATTTTTGTCCTGCTGTCAATACACTAGGCCGCAGGGTATCCCAAACCTGCATGTTGCACCCTATCTGTTATACTAAATAAGCTTGTTCAGCCTCAGCTTTATTAAGCTATTGCATTTTGAATTGGTTTTTGTCCTGCTGTCAAAATACCAGGCCACAGGGTATCCCAAACCACCACGTTGCACCCTATCTGTTATACTAAATAAGCTTGTTCAGCCTCAGCTTTATGAAGCTATTGCATTTTGAATTGTTTTTTGTCCTGCTGTCTAAACACCAGGCCGCAGGGTATCCCAAACCACCACGTTGCACCCTGTTATACTAAAAAAGCTTGTTCAGCCTCAGCTTTATTAAGCTATTGCATTTTGAATTGGTTTTTGTCCTGCTGTCAAAACACCAGGCCGCAGGGTATCCCAAACCACCACATTGCACCCTATCTGTTATACTAAATAAGCTTGTTCAGCCTCAGCTTTATTAAGCTATTGCATTTTGAATAGTTTTTTGTCCTGCTGTCAAAACATCAGGCCGCATGTTATCCCAAACCACCATGTTGCACCCTATCTGTTATACTAAATAAGCTTGTTCAGCCTCAGCTTTATTAAGCTATTGCATTTTAAATTGTTTTTTGCCTGCTGTCAAAACACCAGGCCGCAGGGTATCTCAAACCACCACGTTGCACCCTATCTGTTATACTAAATATGCTTGTTCAGCCTCAGCTTTATTAAACTATTGCATTTTGAATTGATTTTTGTCCTGCTGTCAATACACTAGGCCGCAGGGTATCCCAAACCTGCATGTTGCACCCTATCTGTTATACTAAATAAGCTTGTTCAGCCTCAGCTTTATTAAGCTATTGCATTTTGAATTGGTTTTTGTCCTGCTGTCAAAACACCAGGCCACAGGGTATCCCAAACCACCACGTTGCACCCTATCTGTTATACTAAATAAGCTTGTTCAGCCTCAGCTTTATGAAGCTATTGCATTTTGAATTGTTTTTTGTCCTGCTGTCTAAACACCAGGCCGCAGGGTATCCCAAACCACCACGTTGCACCCTGTTATACTAAAAAAGCTTGTTCAGCCTCAGCTTTATTAAGCTATTGCATTTTGAATTGGTTTTTGTCCTGCTGTCAAAACACCAGGCCGCAGGGTATCCCAAACCACCACATTGCACCCTATCTGTTATACTAAATAAGCCTGTTCAGCCTCAGCTTTATTAAGCTATTGCATTTTGAATTGGTTTTTGTCCTGCTGTCAAAACACCAGGCCGCAGGGTATCCCATATTGCCAATTTTCATAGTATCTGGTGCAGAGAAGCAGTCCCTCACTTTATTTAGCTTCTGCTTTTTAAAGTAAACACATTTTTTAAAGTACCTATTGCGCATTTCAAATACATAAAAATGTCAGGCAGACAAGTGCCAGGATGTTCAAAGAGGAGTGGCAGAGGCCAGGATTCAGCAGGCAGAGGTCGCAGCAGACTAGGGGCGAGTGGTAGCAGTCACGGTGAGAGACCTGATCTGCCAGTATCTGCTAGCGGTCGTGTCTCCACCAGTAATGCATCTGCCGTGGTAGATTGGTTAACGCGGTCATCCACATCATCACAAGTTACATCCCCCAGTCTAGGGTCGGTAGGTTCCTCTGACACAACCCTGAGTTGGCATGCCCCGAGAGCAGTCCCTCTCCTCCCATTGCCTCTGTCCTATGCCATTCCCTCCCCCAGCGACGTATCCTATGCTTTGGATTCAGCTCCACTCTTTAGTGAGGAGGACGATCAGATAGAGGACAGTCAGCAGCTACTGCCCAGCCAAGAAATGGAGGTGGCTTATTTAGCTAGGCAGACAAATAGTGGAGAGTGTTGTGGGTGTTGCGAGCGTTCCAGCTCCTGCACCAGACACTGTTGAGGAAACCGAGAACATCAGTGACGTGCAGCCACAACTCGGTGATGAAGATGATGAAGAAGCCGATCGCACTTGGGAGCCTGGTGCAGAAGGGACTTCATCGTCATCATCAGGAGAAGAGGGGCGCAGGTTGCCCCGGAGCCAGCAGCTCAGGCAGCAAGGTGTTAGCAGCATGGTTGGCAGTCAGCATGGGGGTACAATTGTAAAGCCTGGAGCCAAACGGGGCTGGGGCCGGGGTAGAGCACCTGCTGCACGGCAGGCTACCTTATCGGGAGGAAGTGGAGCAGGGGTTCCTGGAGTTGGTGACAGTAGCAGTGAATCAGTGCGGCCTGTTGGTGTGAAAAGTAGCTACTCGGCAGTGTGGCAGTTTTTCCTGAAGCATCCGCAGGAGGGTAACATGGCCACATGCAAGATATGTAGGCAGAAGGTGAAACGTGGCCAGGACCCAAATGTTGGCACAACGGCCCTGCGTCAACATATGATGTGTCACCATAAAGCGGCCTGGGAGAACCGAGGCTCCGAAGAGGTGGTCCAGCCTGCTTCCTCACCAAGTGGCACGCCGCTCCCAATTTCTGCCAGCCAAGGTTCCAGCACCTCAGCCGAAGGCAGCTGTGCATCATACCCATCCTCTGTCGCTCCTAATGCTCCTGCTCCTCCTCCTCCAAGTCATGCATCCTGCCAGCAATCCATCAGCGAAGCCATGTCCAAGAGACAGCAGTATGCGCCCACTCATCCTACCTCGCAGAAGCAGAATGTGCTCCTGTCCAATTTGCTGGTGCTGCAGTCGCTCCCTTTTCAGGTGGTGGACTCTGCACCTTTCAGAGAACTAATGGCTTGTGCCGAGCCAAGGTGGAGAGTCCCAAGCTGTAATTTCTTTGCCAAGAAGGCAGTACCAGCGCTGCACACTTTTGTTGAACAGAAGGTGGGCCAGTCCTTGAGCCTGTCGATGTGTAGCAAAGTGCATGGCAGCGCCGACGTCTGGAGCTGTAACTACGGTCAGGGGCAGTACGTGTCATTTACGGCCCACTGGGTGAATGTGGTCCCTTTGCAGCAGCAGCAGCAACTTGGAAAGGTCACACCGCTTCGGCCTCCCTGCTCCCTGCCAGTTGGGCCTGTGACACCGTGCGACTCGGCCTCCTCATCCTCCGCCATCTCCTCACCCTCCACTGTAGGCTCAAGTCTCAGTGCCCCTCCAGTCTACCATGTGTGCAGGGCACGGAGGTGTCACGCTGTGCTTCACATGGTTTGTCTTGGCGAACGGAGTCACACAGGGGAGGAACTGCTTAAATTTATTCATCATGAAATCCAAACATGGATTACTCCAAGAAAACTTAAAATGGGAATCATAGTTACCGACAATGGGAAGAACATTTTGTCTGCGCTGCGACAAGAAAGGCTGACCCATGCGTCCTGCTTGGCTCACGTCTTCAATCTGGTTGTCAAGCGGTTTCTGAAGTGTTCCCCTGATCTACAAGACATCCTAAAAACTTCAAGGAAACTTTGCATGCACTTCCGCCACTCATACACCGCCAAACACACCCTTCTTGAGCTACAGCGTCAGAACGGTAGCCCCCAACATAGTCTGATTTGCGATGTTTCCACCCGTTGGAATTCCACCCTTCACATGTTGGACCGATTATATGAACAGAGAAAGCCATCACGGATTTCTTGATGAGCGGTTAGGGGGACTCCCCTGTGTAACTTCAATGTCAACCAGTGGCAGCTCATACGTGACACCTGCCGTTTGCTCAGGCCCTTTGAGGAAGCCACTTTATTTGTCAGTCTGCAGGATTACGGGATGAACGATGTGATTCCACTGCTTCATGTACTACAACACATGTTGGAAACCATGGCTGGTCAGGGCACTGTAGGCATGGCGTCTACATCTTACGGACACATGAACCCAGTTGGAGCTAAACTGGTGGAGGAGGAGGAAGAGGAGGAGGAGTGGCCCAGTGAAGCACAGTTTAAGCTTAGCGAAATGGCTGGTTTATCTAGTCAGCGGACAGGAGAGGAGGAGCAGGAGCAGCCAGAGAGAGGGTTGTGAGGAAGGCGAGACAGAGGACCCAGACACACCGTGGCAGTATGCAGTGGAGATGGAGAAAGGTAGTCCCTCCGAGTCACTTGCACAAATGGCAGGAAGCATGCTCACGTGCTTGCGTAGTGACCCCAGAATTGTTTCCATTTGTCGGCGGGATGACTTCTGGCTCTCCACCTTATTGGACCCTCGCTTCCGGCACAAAATGGGGGCATTTGTTAAATCCGCCGAGAGGGAGGACAAACTGAACTACTACAAAGACATTCTACATAGTCAGTTGGCCGATGCCTATCTGCGCCATGGTCCATACTCTCGCAGGTCTGACTCGGGGGGACCTCTGCGCTCACCTTCCACTGCCATGGCTGCTGGGGGGGTTGCCAGGAGCAGCAGCGGCAGCTCCATCAGCAGCAGCCTCAGTCTTCAGTCGCTAATGAGTAGCTTTCTACACCCGCATAGTGAGGCTACTCATGAGCAGCAGGAAGACCTGGAGCAGGACCTGAACCAGCAGGTCATGTCATACCTTGACATGACCATGCCAACACACCTTGAGGATCCGCTGGACTTCTGGGCAGCCAAACTTGGCTTGTGGCCGCAACTAGCAGAGTTTGCCCTGGAAAAGCTGTCCTGCCCTGCAAGTAGCGTGCCATCTGAGCGGGTGTTTAGTGCGGCGGGGGCCATAGTTACGGCGAGGAGAACTCGTCTGTCAACTAAAAATGTGGAGAGACTCACCTTTGTGAAAATGAATCAGGGATGGATCAGCCAGGATTTCCACCCACCAATGCCTGATGCATGCGACTAGATTCAGCATGGTGCCACGTTTTACACTTTCCAAATGGTGCAAAACATATTTATGTCTTTAGGCCAATTTTTGGGCTCCTGCTGATGCCAACTTCAGGGTGTGACTTCCAGCCAATTTTGGGCCTCCTGCTGCTGCTGCTGCCAACTGCAGTGTGTGCTTCAAGCTATGTTTGGGCTCATGCTGCTGCTGCTTGCAACTCCAGGGTGTGATTCATCCATTTTTGGCCTCCTGCTGCCAACTCCAGTGTCTCTTTAAAGCAATGTTTGGGCTCCTGCTGCTGCTTTCAACTCCAGGGTGTGATTCATCCAATTTTTGGCCTCCTGCTGCCAACTCCAGTGTCTCTTTAAATAAATGTTTGGGCTCCTGCTGCTGCTTGCAACTCCAGGGTGTGATTCATCCAATTTTTGAGCTCCTGCAGCCAACTCCAGTGTCTCTTTCAAGCTATGTTTGGGCTCCTGCTGCTGCTTGCAACTCCAGGGTGTGATTCAGCTAATTTTTGGGCTCCTGCTGCTGCCAGCTCCAGGGTGTGTTTTTCAGGCACTATAGGGGCCCCTTATAGTGATGCCACCTCAACTCTCTGCAATTGTGCCACTGTGCGATTCTATTAGCGATGCCTCTGATCTGCATGTCATAATTATTTACAGTATTATTTCACTAACCCAGCACGCATCCTATGCATGTTACAGCAAGGCAGAATGGTTTACAACCCTATTGAGGCTCTAGGAAGCTCAGAAATAGACGTTTTTAATAGCGATTCGTCGCGAATAAATTCGGGTCGAAACGATTTTTGTCGGAAAATTCGGTGAATCAGTCGAATCAAATTTTTAAAAAGTTCGCTCATCTCTACTTATCACAATACACATATAAAGTTATTTATAGTTGCCATCTTTTGTTTGCGCAATACTTAGTGCCCCAATCCAAGCTGATCATTTGACATCAGGCATTGTGAATTGCAGCCCCATTCTGTAAAAATAACAGCTATAAAATATGAAAAGATGCCGGCTCTCCAAGGAGGACACGTATGCCAGCAAAATGACGCTAAACGACACACATCATAAATGAGGCCATTGTGTTTATGGCTTCCAGTCTATTTACCGGCTGCCATGGAGGACAATCAGGGTCATCCTTGTACACAACATTCTCTGATAATATTTTATAAGGGTGTAGAAACTCCTCTGTGCTTCATCTCATCTGATAAATAAATATTGGTGGACACGCTTACAACAAGCTGAACCAAAAGCTTTTCTTGCTGCCAATAAATAATAAGATATTAGCTAAACCCATGAAATCATTGGGAGTCATGCTAAAGGTTTGGTGAAGCAAGTTCCGCTTTGGGTGCACATTAGGGTGTGAATTGCTGCCTGCATCTCTGCGGGCTTTTTTATTTTAACACACAAAAAAGTGCAATACAAATATTTGTTCTAAATTTTTTTAAAGAATCACCTGCACATGAGATGGGGCATTTTTACAGGTGAGGTGCATCATTTTTCAAGTTGACCGTGATGCGAGTTGCAATTCACACTGCAAGACTCACTGGTGCAACACGTTTTAATAAATAATTAGCATGCCCCGCCCTGTCTAAATGAGGTTATTTTTTTTTAATAAAATGGAAAAATACCCTACTTTTAACTTCTGATGTGTTCTATGTAATATTTTGAATAAAATAAGGAAATTCCCAAATCATTGTTTTCTTTACATTTTTCACATTGTGCCAAGATTTTTGGAAATTGTAAGCTGTACTTGGTGGAAATAAAATGATTCTGAATCTAAAAGAAACATATCTAAGAAATAGAATGTAAAGATGATTTAAACTTACAGGCTGATTCATCATTAGCGGCAGGTAGCGACAGATGAGCGTCTGTAGCAGGCATTTTCAGAGCGCCCGCTAGTAGTCGCAGTGCTCGGCCGTGAGTCGCTAATTTATAGCGACTCAGTCGCTGTTCAGTAATGTTGAATATATTGTGAGGAGTCGCTATTTGACCAGTACAGCGCTGTATGGGAGCGCATGTTAGCGACTGCTCATAGCGACCGACTCAGACACCATATTCAGGAAAAAACAGCTTCACAAATCTCTGGCGCTGAAAAATAGTTGTTTGAAGCCCAGAGCGCCGGAGGTGGTGTGTTTAAAGTCTGTTTTTCAGCATCTATCCACCAATAACAAAGCGAAAACATATGGAATTACATTGTAACAACATTGTAACATGAACACTTTAATGCCAGACCTGTAATGTCATTTTTGAGGAAATATCTAAAAAAATGATGAAAAAACTGCTTTTTCAATGCCAGAAGAGGTCAAAGAATTATTTGTGATTTAAAAAAAAAAAACGTTTAAAGAGAAGAAAAGGATCGTCCATTGAAATGTATGGGAGAGCGACAGGTAGCGAGAGGTCATACCTGGCGCTGTGCAAGGCTGAACGCTGGCACTGTTCGCTGAGGCTGTGAAAATGATGAATCAGACGCTATATGGCGCTATTCCAGTCGCTCAACAGATTCTGCTTGATAAATGTGTAATTGCGTGCCGTGTCCGGCGTTGACCAGTCGCTATCAGTCGCTACCTCTCATTAACCAGGCGCTACCTGACGCTATCCCTTCTTAAATAAGGGCCTTAATTTCTCAGTATAGTGCATGACCCCGATTGGCATAGCTGCTCCATTCAGTTTAATCCAGGAATATTGGCAATTGAAATAAAAAAGTAAATATATGTATAAAATTGTACATATGACCCACCACTCTAAAAATACATGTTTTTTTTTTTAGAGTGGGGGGTCATATGCACAATTTTAAAGTACAGTGGGGTCCCGTCACCCAGGTAAGGTAATAATCAATAAGTACCAAAATTGTAGGACCAGGTCTAGTCCTACCATACAGCAATCAGACCCAGCATCTCTACCACACCTCAATACAGTTTTCTTTTTATACTAGTTAATATTTTATTGTAGAAAAAATCATCAGATGCTGGGTCTGATTACTGTATGGTAGGACTAGACCTGGTCCTACAATTTTGGTACTTATTGTTCCTAGACGGACCAGCAAACATCAAACCCCCTCATTGTGTAATTGGGAGGGTCACCCATTGCCAGGGGGAATCAACCTGTGGTTGAATCAACCCTGACATTCCAGTATTGCTTAAACCGGACCTTCACCATGATTTAATGAAAAGCCCAAACTCTTAAAAAACAATTCCTCAGCATCTAAAATTAATATATTTTACATGTTTAGTCACTAATTTATTATACTTTCCCCCACTGGGCTGCAACTCTGTTCGGGAATTTAGGATACGGGCGCCGCCATCTTGACTCAGAAGCATCACACTTACTGAGGAGAGGAGAGTGGGATAAGGTACAGGGGGGCGGGTTATAGCTGTGCTTTGCTCAGACAGAGCAGAGCTGGGGTCAGGGAAAGGTCAGCAGTCCCAGAATGCAGAGCAGCACAGTCACTTCCTGTTTGCAGGCACTTCCTGTTTGCAGGCTGCCTGCAAAAATGGCAGCTTCCATAAGCCGCCATCTTGGATGTTTAAAGGCTTATAAAATGCAGTAGATGCAGGTAGGATGATTTTTAATGTGAGCAATCTGTATGTACAGGGTGTGGGAAACATATAAGATAGACTCTTATTTAGAGTGAAGGTCCGCTTTAACATAAGGTAATAATCACACACCAGACAGCTTCTTGGTTATTTAGCGCAGTTTTCACAGGAATATTAACCAATTAACAGATCCAATTAATGAATCTCTGTATAAAAAATATTTAATTACACCTTTGTTTGTGTTTTGTCTGATGACATGACAACCAGCACCAGAGTGCTGGAAAAACGGCGATACAAAGTGGCACCTACTGGTGCTGAGATAGTCGGCAGCCGGGCCCAACAGGCGCTGCCATTTGGCCGGCCAATACCTACTGCAATGGGCAGGCTGATTCATTACTAGCGCCAGGTATTGGCAGATGAGCGTCTGTATAGTGGCGCTTAGAGCGACTGCTAGTATACGCTCTAAGCGGGTATTGGGCGCTGTAACAGAGCGCCTCAGTCGCTGTAGTAACCTGGCCGGCATTGATGAATGAGATGTATGTTGGGCGTTCTAACACCAGTACAGCGTTCCAGGGAGCGAAAGGTAGCGCCATTTCAGTGCGACCGACTCTCAGCGACTCACACCATATTCAACAAACAAAACACACACAGCTTAGGCGCTCTGGATCTGGTCGCTATAGCATAGAGCAGCAGACGCTGTGTGATTAAAGTCTGTTTCTGAAGACATATACACCTGTAACAAAGCGAAAACACATGGAATTACATTGTTATTACATTGTGACATTAACACTTTAATACCAGACCTGTAATGACATTTCTGCATAAAAATATAAAAAATCTAAAAAGTTTTCAAAAATTTTCTAGGCCAGGAGAGGTCACACAATGATTTGAGAGAAAAAAAATATTAAAAACAAAAAACCCTGTTTAAACAGAAAAAAGAGAACGTCCATTGAAATGTATGGGAGAGCGACAGGTAATACCTGGCGCTCTGGAAGCTAGAGTGCCGGTGCTATACGCTGAGCCATCTGTAATGATGAATCCTACGCTACATGGCGCTGTTAGAGTCACTCACCAGAATCGCCTTAATAAATGTGGTTTTGCGTACAGCGCCCAGCATTCACCAGACGCTGCCTGCCGCTACGAGGCACTACCTGCCACTATCCCTTGATGAATAAGCCCCAAAGCTAATTAGCGTTTTGTGCAGTGACAGCTAGCGCCAATGTAGTCCACAGCACAGCGCCAGATAAGAGAAAAATGCCAGTGCTCTGAAACTGATGCTAAGCAATCTACATTTTAATAAATATGTATAGTATGACATGTAATTCACACACCACCCACATCTGTCTTGTGTGCTTGCTGAAGGCACTGACTGAGCATTAGAGATTTGTTGTAGGTCTAACATTTGATTGGCTAATGTTTTGCAGCATTATAAAAATGTATAAAAAATACTGACATGCTGAATAACTAAAAGTTATCTAGTAGCAAAGTAAATAAATAAGCCAGTACCTTTTGTAGGCTAACTAGATATATTTTAAGGTGAGATTTTGAGAATACTCAGGGCTTTATTCATCAAGGGATAGTGACAGGTAATGCCTTGTAAGCGACAGGTAGCGGCAGGTGAACGCCGGGCGCTGCACGCAATACCACATTTATGAAGGCGAATCTGGTGAGCAGCTCTTACAGCTTCACATAGCGACCGATTCATCAGACGGCTCAGCGGATCCTGGCGGCGATTTGGCTTCCAGAGCACCTGGTATTACCTGTCGCTACCTGTCGCTCTCCCATACATTTCAATGGACGTTACTTTTCTTCTCTCTAAACAGGGGTTTTCTTTTAATATTTATTTTTGATTTGTATCAAATCATTGTGTGACGTCTCCTGGCCTATTAAATGTCATTTTTGAAAACTTTTTAGATTTTTTATATTTTTATGCAGAATTGTCATTACAGGTCTGGTATTAAAGTGTTAATGTCACAATGTAATAACAATGTCATTCCATATGTTTTCGCTTTGTTACTAGTGGATATGTGTTCAAAAACGGACTTTAATCACACAGCTTCTGGCGCTCTGGGCTACAGCGACACAATTTTGAGCAACGGCGCTGTGTGAGGCTGTTTTTTTAATGAATATGGTTTGAGTCGCTCACACTGACCAGTCCCTACCGTTCGCTCCCGTATAGCGCTGTACTGGTGTGTTATAGCGACTCACACATCAAATTCATCAATGCCGGCAATGTTACTAGAGCGACTGAGGTGCTCTGTAATAGAGACTCACGGCCGATCACTAGCGGTCACTCTTAGCGCCGCTGTACAGATGCTCATCTGCCTTTAGCTTACGCTAGTAATGAATCAGCCGTCCCGTTCTCTTTGTCAGACATGATACAATGGAATCGCACCTTAAAATATATCTAGTTAGCCTACAAAAGATATCAGCTTATTTCTTTACGTTTCTACTATTCACAATGGCTAGAACGGTACAACACAATGCTGCTTAAAAGTTATCTAATGTAACCAACAAAGCTCGCCATGTTGTCTTTGTGTGTATTTTAACATGGGTTTAATGTGTTTTGTGTGTATATGTGATATCACATAAAGATGTTAGCTTTTTGATACATAGAAGTTATATCCATTTTTAATCTATAGTTGTGGCACATCAACAAAGCTCGCCATGGGGCATTTTTATCATTTAATAGAAGATTTTAGCGAACAGGCAACTCTTGGACAGTAAAGGAATGTAATCTAATAGCTTTGTAAGTGAGATAAGAGGAATGGGGTGGGGGGTCTGCATTGTTTAGTACATACCCCCCCCCCCCCCAGCACAATATGTGATCTGCCCTATATAAGGAGCACCATTCTCCTCTGCTGCTCAAACTCCTATCCAAGCGTTTAGTCACCATGAAGGCTGCTCTCCTCATCTGCTTCACCCTGTGCTGCTTATGGCAGGCCTTCTCTATGGCAGGTAAGTCCACCTCTCCTCATATTTCATGTCAATATACACCATGTAACAGGTTGTACGTTTTATATGTTTCTATCCCAATTTATTTAATTCATCATAGCTAAATAAAGTGGGGAGAGCTCTAATACCGTGGACCGCTTGCCCTACCTTTTAAGGCATTCAGCAGGTAATGCCAAGCTTAGGTTCATTGTGTAGATCTAACCCTGGCAATGTTAGATCCATTGTTTTCCATTTTTCAAAATATGCTTTTGTTTCTGCGATATAGGCCTCAATTCATTAAGAGTTGAGAAAATTCACTTTATAAGTAAAACGTGAGAATGTCACTGTTAATGAATCACCAGCTATGACGACAATTGAACTTTTTACTACAGTGTAGTTCTCCACTTTCAATTTGAAAGTATGATGTCCTCATGTTGCTGAGCGTAATGTTTTTATTATGTTAGTAAATGTGTGTTCTGTGGAAGCAGCTTTGACTACCTGCAATTTGTTGCTTTTGGCAACTATACACGGGGAGGCCGATTCATCAATAGCGCCAGGTAGCGACAGATGAGCGACTGTAGCGTGATTTTTTCAGCGCCAGCCAGTATTCGCTGTGCTTGGCCGGCATTAGCTTGATGACAGCGACTCAGTTGGTGTGCGGTAATGTTGAATACGGGCTGGGGGGTCGCTGTTTCACAGGTCCAGCGTTGTATGTGAGCGCCTGACAACGAATGGCCAGAGCGAACGGCTAGCTTCATATTCATCAAAAAATCACGCTCCGAATTTGCTGTCGCTGTCCATTCCTTGTTTAAACCCCAGAGCGCTGGCGGCGATGTGTATTAACTAGTTTTTAACCCCTAAACAACCATATTTTTTGAATGTAACATTATACATGTTTTTAGAATCATTTTGTAATATGAATACATTAATCTCAGACCTGTTAGATCAATTCTGCACATATTTTTTTTTATTTTTTTTTTTACTTAAAAATAAATCCTAACATTGCAGAAGTGTTCTCCGATTTTTTGACATTAAAAAAAAAAAAAAAAAAAATAATCCAAATTAATTATGATTAATTATAGATTGCTCCATTGAAATGCATTGGACATCGCCAGGGAGCGACAGCTCATACCTGGCGCTGTGAGGGAATTTGCAGCGGCGCTGTTCGGTCCAGGCGGCTTCATGATGAATGCCGCGCTAGCCGTCGCTCTCGCCGGCACTAGCCTCATTTTGCTTGATAAATGCGTCATTGTGAGCGCCGCCGGGCGTACTTGAGTCGGTAGTCGCCGTTAGCTGCCGCTACCTGGCGCTCGTCAGACACTACCTGGCGCTATCGCTTGATGAATAAGGGCCCAAGTCTGTACACCAAGAAGAGAGGAGTGAGTCCTGTACAGACAAAACACTGCTGCCGGGCGTGATTAAGGTTGAGTGAGCTCCCTCACCTCTCCAGCGCCCTTAGCAGCAGTGTTCTGTATGAGGAGGACTCACTTCTTTCTTGGTGTACAGACTTGGTGTACATTGTCAATAGCAACAGATTGCGGGTAACTGCTTCACTGCGTAAGTTCACATTGAAAGTGGACTTACATTTTGATGTTTTCAGTGCCAGCCTACCATCACCCTTTGATTCCAGATCATTTGTCACCTTTTTGCACTATATATATGTGTAACTGATTTTAGAAGGAATTTCCAGTGAAATAGCATATTGTTTTCCTGGCAGAATCATATTGCATGTTAAAGCCCCATTCCTCCTAATTACAAGAGTGCTACATATGTATTGGTAGTCACCCGTTCCTGCCCATGAGACCCCCAAACTGCTATAACTACTTCCTGACGGGGCACACATTTTTAAAACTATTTTTCAAGAGTTAAACCTTTATTATTTTTTTTAATGGCATGGGGTCCCCCCATTAAAACCAGCCTAGGCACCAGCTATGAGGGCTGGTAGACCAGAGTACAACTGGCCAGCCCCCAGGCCCTGAAGGCTAGCATCTCGCATAGTCCATATGGGCTGCAGGCTCTTTTGCACCCCCATGGGCTTTGGGGATACAGGTAATGGGGCAGGGGATAATGGCAAGTCACCTGCTAGCTGGCCAGGCCCTCCTGCCCTGTGAGGTGGTATATGGGTCTTATGGACCTCTTAATAGCACAAAGAGTTAAATGTAAAAAAAAAACATTACTTACTGTCCCTACCCTCATGCTGTGTGTCAGCAGGGGGAAGCAGAGGAGACGGTTATCGTTCTCTAGCTACAGTAAATAGGGCTCTGCGTCAATGTTTCTGATGACGAGATACAATAGTAATAACTGTCGCTGTAATATTTTGGAATTGTGGGTCTGTTTTTAGCTTAACATGCTGTTAGCCATTTCAGTTGGGTGCTGGGGTAAGATCAGTGAGTTTTTGTATTGAATTCTTTGTAGTAAGACATCATGCGATAATATCTCTTAATCTTTGTAGATCCTTTGCCTGATACCAGTGACACAGATATAAGCCCAGGACAGGAACAAGGAACTTCAGCCCCAGCTTTAGGCCTGGAGGAGACACAGAAGAGACTTGCTATAATCGGTGATTTGCTTGGGACAGTGCTGGCTGAGCTTCAGCGACTTCTGCAGCTTCTTGGTCTCCCCAAACTGGACCTCGACCTCCTCCTTAATGGAGCTGTCAAGATTTGAGCCTAATTTCATCTACATAACAAACAGCCAAATGTAGCATCTGATAATGAGAAGAAGGAGTCTTGTTTGTGTCATATTCATTCTTTTTTTTAAATAAAATAGTTTTATTTTTTACCATATGATTTCACCAAATCTCTTATTTACCATGTCAATACAAACTTAAATTTCAATCAACTTCAGGTGTAGTGAAGCTTAAAGGGTCAGTCCAGCCAGCATGGCCCATTTTCAAAGCCCTGCCCTGTCACCCTACCGAGGCAGTGAGAGCAAGCGGGGGGGGGGGGGGGGGTGGAGGTGCACCACCATCTTTCCTCCGGTTACTCCTAGCAAAACAAAAGATGGCGGCGCCTGGTGCTGGATTCACTCGATAATGGGTGATGCTTCCCGTGGGAGGTACGTTTGACAATTTAGGGCCTTATTCATCAAGCCATAGCGCCAGGTAACGACTGACAGCGACGGGTAGCGAATGGCAACTGCCGGGTGCTGTACGCAATACCACATTTATCAAAGCGAATCTGGTGAGTGACTCAACAGTGACACGTAGCGACTGATTCATCATCACAGACGGCTCACCGTATACTGACGGCGCTCTGGCTTCCAGAGCGTCTGGTATTACCTGTTGCTACCTGTCGCTCTCCCATACATTTCAATAGACAATACTTTTCTTCTGTTTAAATGGGTTTTTTTTTGTTTTTGTTTTTTTTTTATTAAATAATTGTGTCATCTCTCATGGCTTAGAAAAAAGTCATTTTTGAAAACATTTTTGATTTATAATATTTTTGTTACTAGTGGATATATGTTCAAAACCAGACTTTAATCACACAGCTTCTGGCGCTCTGGGCTACAACAACATGATTTTGAGCACCGGCACTGTGTGAGGCAGTTTTTTTGATGAATATGGTGTAAGTCGGTCACACTGAGCTGGCGCTACCGTTCGCTCTCATACAGCACTGTACTGGTGTTAAAGCGACTCACACAATATATTTATCAATGCCGGCCAGCGACAGGCAGGCTGATTCATTACTAATGCCAAGTAGCGACAGATGAGCGTCTGTAGCGAGGATTTCAGAGCAAACACTAGTAGTCGCTGTGCTCGGCCATGGCTCGTTGTTTCAGAACGCCTCAGTCGCTGGCTGGCATTGTTGAATACGTTATGTGATTCGCTCTATGGGAGCGAATGGTAGCACCAGCTCAGTGCGACTGATTCACACCACATTCATAAAAAAAAACAGCCTCAAACTGTTCCGGCGCTCAAAATCGGGTCAATGTAGCCCACCGCACCAGAGGCTGTGTGATTAAAGTCTGATTTTAAACATGTATCCACTAGTAACAAAGTGAAAACATATGTAATTACATTGTTACAACTTTAATACCAGACATGTAAGGACAATTCTGCATAAAAATATTATTAATCAAAAAAGTTTTCAAAAATGTCATTTTCTATCCCAGTGGGTGGTCAGTGCTGCCATCCTCCACATCCAGTGAGTGGTCAGTGCTGCCATCCTCCACATCCAGTAGGTTGCCAGTGCTGCCATCCCCCACATCCAGTGGGTGGCCAGTGCTGCCATCCTCCACATCCAGTGGGTGGTCAGTGCTGCCATCCTCCACATCCAGTGGGTTGCCAGTGCTGCCATCCTCCACATCCAGTAGGTTGCCAGTGCTGCCATCCCCCACATCCAGTGGGTGGTCAGTGCTGCCATCCTCCACATCCAGTGGGTGGTCAGTGCTGCCATCCTCCACATCCAGTGGGTGGTCAGTGCTGCCATCCTCCACATCCAGTGGGTGGTCAGTGCTGCCATCCTCCACATCCAGTGAGTGGTCAGTGCTGCCATCCTCCACATCCAGTGGGTGGTCAGTGCTGCCATCCTCCACATCCAGTGGGTGGTCAGTGCTGCCATCCTCCACATCCAGTGGGTGGTCAGTGCTGCCATCCTCCACATCCAGTGGGTGGTCAGTGCTGCCATCCTCCACACCCAGTGGGTGGTCAGTGCTGCCATCCTCCACATCTAGTGGGTGGCCATTGCTGCCATCCTCCACATCCAGTGGGTGGTCAGTGCTGCCATCCTCCACATCCAGTGGGTGGTCAGTGCTGCCATCTTCCACATCCAGTGGGTGGTCAGTGCTGCCATCCTCCACACCCAGTGGGTGGTCAGTGCTGCCATCCTCCACATCCAGTGGGTGGTCAGTGCTGTCATCCTTCACATCCAGTGGGTGGCCAGTGCTGCCATCCTCCACATCCAGTGGGTGGCCAGTGCTGCCATCCTCCACATCCAGTGGGTGGCCAGTGCTGCCATCCTCCACACCCAGTGGGTGGCCAGTGCTGCCATCCTCCAAATCCAGTGGGTGGCCAGTGCTGCCATCCTCCACATCCAGTGGGTGGCCAGTGCTGCCATCCTCCACATCCAGTGGGTGGTCAGTGCTGCAACCCTCCACATCCAGTGGGTGGTCAGTGCTGCCATCCTCCACACCCAGTGGGTGGTCAGTGCTGCCATCCTCCACATCCAGTGGGTGGTCAGTGCTGCCATCCTCCACACCCAGTGGGTGGTCAGTGCTGCCATCCTCCACATCCAGTGGGTGGTCAGTGCTGCCATCTTCCACATCCAGTGGGTGGTCAGTGCTGCCATCCTCCACACCCAGTGGGTGGTCAGTGCTGCCATCCTCCACATCCAGTGGGTGGTCAGTGCTGCCATCCTCCACACCCAGTGGGTGGTCAGTGCTGCCATCCTCCACACCCAGTGGGTGGTCAGTGCTGCCATCCTCCACATCCAGTGGGTGGTCAGTGCTGCCATCCTCCACATCCAGTGGGTGGCCAGTGCTGCCATCTTCCACATCCAGTGGGTGGTCAGTGCTGCCATCCTCCACATCCAGTGGGTGGTCAGTGCTGCCATCCTCCACATCCAGTGGGTGGTCAGTGCTGCCATCCTCCACATCCAGTGGGTGGTCAGTGCTGCCATCTTCCACATCCAGGCCAGAGTTAGCACTTTCATCATCTACATCCAGGATGTACTCAACTCTTTCAGGGTCAAATACAGCTTATAGGCAACGTACACAACCATACATTGTCATATGAGTGTATCTAGATCATGGAAATTAATATTTAAAGCAGACCCACACCTATTTCCCTACTATGTGGGAGTGCATCCAGCTGCATTCAGACAGGCTCATAGGGGGATACAGAATGCTGGAGTCCCCCTTGTGCATTGCCCCCTTTGTACATGCCCCCCTCCACCCAGAACCCCAGGAATTTTTACTTTATCCTCGACTGGGAATGCAGCCTCTAGATTAGCCGCCAGCAGTCACATAACTGAGAACATGACCCCGACCCCCGTGACCAAAGGCGGCCAATTGCAGTGCTGCATTCCCAGCTGAGGGAAGTGATAAGGTATGAATTGACGGCGTTCTGGGGGGCCCCAGCATTCTCGATTCGGCTAGACCGACAACGGTTAGTGAGAAAATGGGTGAGGGTCTGCTTTAATGCAGTAACCTAGCTGGGAATCCCTAGCAAAAGGGGTCAAATCATGGCTATAACTGAAATAGAGGCCTGGCTATATTACAAATGTATATAGGGGACCACAAACCTTCATTGTTGTTTGCCATTTCCTATTTTCATTTATGGTGCATGCATGGTTTATTCTATCAAATAATATGGTGGAGCATAAAGGTAAGGGGCATCAGATGGTATAGGTGGGTGGAGGCATGGCATGTTTTTTTCAGTGTTATAGTTGTTAATAAAAGAAACTGAGTGTTATGGGTATTAAAATTAGATGAATCCATAAAATTTTACATTGGACCCACTTGGTGGGTTGCAGTGTGGTATGTGGGAAGGTTAGAACTGTGTAAGGGGACTCTTAGGCAGTTTAAGAAGTTTACCTGGTGGTATAGAGGAGTCATTGTGTATCATACAGAGTAGTATAAAGGAGGCCTTTAGACAGTGTTCATGGACATGGACTCCAGGATGGTATGGGGCAACAATGCTAACAGTTCTATATGAGAGTGTACAGGATTTTATAGAGGGTCCTTGGTTGGTAAGTTGTAAAGCCACATTTACCATATTGACTATCTTGCATAGCATATCTGTTATATTTTTACATTGCATTGTGATGAAAATAGTTATGGAAAAAGGAGAACACAGTGAAGGCTAATGGACGGAAAGGTGTGTATGCTGTGGAGCATTATTTTTATGAAGCAGAGATGAAAAGATGCAAGTCTACAAAGGATATCTCATTAGCTTGAGTGCTACTTGATTACAATTAGCTTTTTCTAAAAATGACCTTTCATGGACCACATTTAAACATAGGACCCCCAAGGTGGCAGCTCAGCTTCTCATATAACTGCAAATGTGAATTACTAAATTCTCTGGTATTTTATTCATATTGCTGGGCTGGGTGCAGAGGCATCCATTGTTTGTATGTTCCATATATGCTTCAATGTCTCTGCAGCTTCCTTCAAGTGTTTCAGCTTTCTCTTCCAACGCAAAAACTGACTGAAATTGTCCATAATGTTATGGGTGCCGAGGAACAAGGGCCAATGTGGATGCTTCTACCTAATCTCTAAAGGGCTTTGCAAGATGTCAGACTGTTTAAAAAAACTAAATTAGGAGCTAAGTGCTGACACTGTATTACAGCAACTCTTAAAAGTTGTGGAACTAGTGAAAAACTGAACTGATGCGAAATATTATCACTGTTCATTACAGTATATTTCATAGGTAATTATTGCTTATTAAATCAGTAGGAAAAATATTTTTATTTTGAGAATTTAAAAAATGTAAACAAAAAACTATAAACCAGACAAAGAATAAAAATGAAGCAGGGCATTCATTACTTATAAATTCAGGAAGAGTGACTTAAGTCCAGGAGTATTTGCTGAACTGAATAAAGCAGGTTTGAAACGTGTGGGCCTATTTCAAGAAGCCTTTGTTCCTTATTGTCAGATGCTTGATCCAGTTTGTAACCTACACCCTCTTTTGGTTCCTGCTTCTGTCCAGTTGACCCTAGAAATGCAGTAGTATCTCCAGAACCTTCCAGGTTTTCATCAAAAATGACAATTTTTGTGCCTGCGCTGTGGCCATCAACTGAAAAATGAAGAGATATTTGTAGTCAACATATACTACAGCATGTAGAGCCCTTCTCCAAGATCAGGTGAGATTGATGAACAATGATAGGAATTGTAAAATTAAAAGTCACGACTAGATTAAAAGGCACATGGAAGGAAATATAATTTTGCCATTGAACTGGTGTTTCAGCAGAGCTCCAAAGAAACATAGAAAGTTAATGGCAGAAGGAGACCATACGGTCCATCTAGTCTGCCCTTATGTGTATACTGTATGTTCTCTTTATCCTAGGATAGATGTGTGCTGATCCCAGGCATGTTTAAATTCACTGACTTTCAACTACCTCTGCTGGAAATTTGTTCCAAGCATCTACTACTCTTTCTGTAAAATATTATTTTCTAATATTGCTCCTGATCTTCCCTCCGACTAGCTTCAGGTTGGGCCCCTAGTTCTATCTTTAGGGGTTTTTTTAAAAACGCTTCCTTTATTCAATCCTTTCACATATTTAAGGGTCTCAATCATGTCCCCTCTCTCCCTTCTTTTCTCTAGACTGTACAAATTAAGTTCTTTAAGTCTCTCCTGTTTGAAGTTTGAAGTTTAAGTCCTTCCACCATTTTTGTTTCCTGCCTTTGGACCAGTTCTATTTAAATAATGTCTTTTTGCAGGTAAGGTCTCCAGAACTGCACACAGTATTATAGCTGTGGCCTCACCAGGGCTTTATACATACCTACTGGTATATCTACTGGTGATGCCTCGAGCTATGCAGCTGATCATCTTGCTTGCTTTTCCCACTGCCTGGCTACACTGCCACTCATCTTGCAGCTATCAGTAATCAGTACCCCTAAATCTCTGTCCTTCAAGGTCCTGGATAACACAGTACTGCCCATACGGTACTCAGAGCAGAGATTTCTTCTACCCAAGTGCTGAGCTCCAGGTGAGGTAGAAAATGTATTTTTCCAAAAACACCTATCCATCACAATTCTCATGTATTATGTTTAATACCCATAAGGGGCTGGTTACACATTTGTAAGAAAAAACAAATGGAAAAAGTCTGCATCATACCTGTAGTACTTCTCCATCCCAAAACTCAATCAGGTGCATAGGATTTTTTTTTTAATGTTTTTTATTGTGAGTTTGACAATCTCTACAAACTCAATGCACATATATTGTAGGGGGTCTCAATTTTTAAATAAAGGGTCAAGTGCCATAGAAGAAGAGTCATTAAATCCCCTGAGCATTGCTGGTGGTCATCCCAACCCTCTTTAGGAGTTAGTACGGTGGGTGACATGGGGGGGCTTATTCACTTCTGCCAAATTATCTGTCCCTACATTTCTAAACGAGTGTCCACATCCACCCTGGCTATGATCTATCCCTACAATGCTATAGCCTCAGCTGTGAAGCTTGGTAGTTGACCAACTGGGAGTGACATCAGGGGATGGGTTTGGCAGGGATGTACAGGCTGGTAATAGGCAGGCCAAGGGACAGATATATCCCAGGCAGATATTTGGTCTCCGACCGCCATTGCCCCATGGGGTTATTAAAAAACTGTCTCAACAACCATCAGAAATGATTTTAACTCCTTCACAGCCACATTTATAAATAGGCCCTTTAATGCTTTGCTGCCTGTACTATTCCTGTAACAAGACCCTAAATTTCTCCCTCAAGACCCAGGCAGATGTAGCATTATGGAGACACAATATGGGAGTTTATGGGTAACTCACCGGCATTTGCTGTGTTCTCAGCTTCAGCAAATATCTCAGGGTTATTTTTTGTTGCTGTAAGGGAAGAACACATTAGTCATTTTTTTGCTGTTCTAATGATCACCTAAATAGCATTTTTAAAAAATGGGTGTCACTTCGGGGGCAAAAATAATATTTCGGAGGGTCAGCACATTTTTCTACAATCTTAAAATATGGGTAAGTATGGGAAACTTATGGTCTTCACAACACGGCTCACAAGAAAGTACAAAGAAAATAAATTCCTGCATCTTATTGGGATCTGATGGGGCAGTTCTCCATGTGAGGAGCAGAATGTTTCGAATAAGGTAGACATTTATATTTAACAAATCTTTCACGAATAGAGTCCTATCTGGCACTCATTAAAATGTTAGAAGCCAAAATGGAGGAGTATTCAATACAGACTAGATGGGGTCCGAAAGGTTCTCCTGATAAAGAGAAACCAAATCTAGGATTTTCACTATCCCAGTTTTTTCCATGTCCTAAAATTGGATGCCCTCCCCCAGGACGCCAATGGGCTTACATCTCCTGTAAACCCACAGATCACTTGGGGGGTTGCCTCTATGGCCCTTGCTTGTGCTGTGGGATCGCAAGAAAGGTACATTTTATGGTGATCCTGGGGGTTTGACACTAATTGAGATGTCTGACAAAATGGGAGACCATTGGCCATAGAGTCTTATAGACTATAGACCAGTGGTGGCCTATCTGTAATGAATTAACCCTTAGCCTTATTTCTGTCTGTTGACCAAACACTAAACGTATTTAGATTTAAAAGGACTGACCACACAAATAATTAAAAGGAAAGGGTGTTCGCTGCAGCTGATCTGTCCTACTCTGCCAATTAGCAACTCACCTGATTGCATACTGTGCCAGCTTGACCCCCAACTCTAGTCACTGGCACTTTCGTGCTGGATTGCGCCCCTACACCATCAGTCACAGTGCTGCCTTGCCCTCTCCATTCACTACAATGGAGCAAGAGGGTCTAATCTCAGCCCACCCCCTCCATTGCAATGAATAGAGAGGGCCATGAAAGTCTCCTGCCCTGGAGGGGAAACAAGAACCCCCAATTATGGTCTCTGAGACCCATGGAGGTTAGCACTCACTAGCGGGCTCACAGAGAACCTTGACACACACTTAAAAAAAAGAGATTGTTTCAGAGTAGAATAGAAATGCAGAATCCAAGCAGCTAGGCTATTTGAATAAAATTCACAAATTAAATAAATATGCTGCAACCTTATGTGACTATAGAGGATTCCTGTGACTCATAAAAGAAAACAAAGCCACAAAAAAAATGCAGAAATAATGGCGACAGTGTGATTGTGATTCATGATAAAATCACTGCTGCAAAGTTGCATTACGGGATAGATATGTGTAATAGGAGGGGATGGCTACTTACTTGGCAAAGAAAAAGCCTGCCATATGCAGCCGGCGATGAGGCAAACAAGGAGAGCGGTCTTCATGGTGACGAGAAGCTTGCTGACCACAAGTGGGAATTCAAGGTGACCGGGACCTTTAAATAGGGCAAAGCTCCTATTGTGTGCTAAAGATGGGGATGTACTAAGCCATAATGACTCCACCTTCTTGCTACTGCTACCTGCACTTACAAAATAATGGTATACATTTATTTACAAAAGTTATTTCTGAAAATAAAGATTTTTAGTTGTCTATAAAATATATGAAGCCCAACAGTATAGCTGTTCCATATAGCCCCTGACTGGGGCCAAAAATCAGCCCTGGATTTAACCAGCCCCTGGCTGGCCCGAGACATCCTTGTCGAGGCCCCTCAACTATGATGTCGGGGCTATAGCATTGAGAGCTGGGGTTCCTTGGTTTGTGGGTACAGTGATGCTGGGTACAGGGGGCTGATAGGGAGACTAAGGGGCAGGGATTGGATGCAGGTGTTAAGAGCAACATCCCAACTGGTCCCAAAGAAGTGCAGCCCAGGGGCTTTGTCTTGGGTCTCCTTTTGGGCCCTGATCAGATAACCCAGTAAAAAGAAAATAGAGGGATGCGTGGTTATATTATCAGGCTATGACATCACTGGTACCATTTACAAATATTAAAGCAGACCAAAACCTACTCATATCAGCCTCAGAGTTGAGTACATGAAAGCTCTTCTTGTAATCGACCCCATTATTATCTTGCTTCTCACTTCTGCACATGTGCGGGATTCCTATGGCATCCTTGCACTGCATGTGCTCTATGCCAGGTATATCTACACGTTGTGAGGAGTGGCCATGGAAATGCTCATGGCAATGATCATCGGAGGGGGAGCGAGGAGGAAGGCAAGAAATCTGTGATTTTAGGGTTTCACACACAGGGGCATCCCAAATCAGGACCTAGGTGGGTTGAAATTTCGGGTTTGGGATTTTAAACCAAAATGGAGCTGCACTTATTGTTCTATAAATAATAGAAGGCTGAAACACATTGAAGGTTGGAGATCATTCCTATCAACCAAAGGAGCCCACAGGAGCGACACAGATCCATAGATAACAACAGAAATTTGTGACATTTCAGCAACATGAAATGTTATTCTGTGTCCCTGGAATGTGACCGCTATCACGGTTTTGGTCTATAACCTTGGGCATCCCAATTAGTAATGCCCCACTATGTGAAACCCTGTTGGTCGCCAGATATACATACCTTGCAGGTGTACCCATGGCGCTGGTGCGGCTCTCCTCCAATCAGCTTTTTTGTCCGTGCATATAAATGAGTGGCAAGCTGAAGGAGAGCTTAGCAATTCTTGCGATAAACTGTTACAGCCCTTAACCCTGCATAGAGTTGGTCCTGGATCAGAGGAAAGCTAAACTAACCTAACCTGTCTCCTATGCCATCAGTGTGCAATGCATTAGAGAGATGCTTACCTTTTCCTAGCAGAGTTCCAACCAGTGGGCAATTGGATGTCAGGGCCCCCTGTGTGTGGGAGGGAAATTTTAGCACACCATTTGGTTCAGAATATTTTTTTCTTATTTTCCTCCTCTAAACTCTTATGGTGCAAAAAATACCAAAAGTATGCTGGGTGGCGGGATGAGGACTTATACACCCGACATCAAGAAATATCCAGCCTGGCTGGAAGGAAGACTATATAATGGGGGTAATGCTGATTATTTGGGGAAGCCAGTGTGCATTGCAGTGTGGATTGCAACCTGCATCTCAATGAGCTTTTTAGCATTTAGTCACATTTTTTTCTATGAAATAAGGGTGTTTTTTTTAACAACAGAACCCTTATGGGCTATGCAGAAAAATGTCATACCTCACCTGTAAAAATGTTCCATCACAGGTAAAAGGTAATTTTCAGGGGAAAAAGGTTTATAAAACATTGTTTTTGTCTAAACACTAAAAGGCTAACTGATATGCAACCCCCACTGCAAGTCACACTGGCTTCCCCAAATAATTAGCATGACCCCATTATATTGTCATCAACAAGGTGCCAATTTATCACTAGTGCCCCATAGCGCCACTTGAGCGTCTGCTGAGAGCGCTATTAGCACCTTAGCTGCAGCATCAGCCACAGGCAGATGGCGCTGTTTGTGTTCGGCGCTGTAGGCTACCCATGATGTTGTGTCTTGTTTGTTTTTTCCAATGGAGATAGCGACAGGTAGCGCCAGTGTGGAGGGCCAGAAATCATTTGTATTTAAAATGTAAATGAACAGCGCCAGCGTGGGTGCTCTGAAACTATGATACTCAGGCATAAAGCTCCATGTGCAGTACAAAAAAAAAGGCTTTAATTGGGGATGGCTGCACAGTGACCAAGCAAAAACACATGAACGTAAGTTAGCCACAAGTAATCTAAGTCCATTAATAAATGGAAAAAAAAATCTGAACAGGCCAGGGATCCCGTGTCACATGACTGAGCAACAAAATAAAAAACGTTAACCAGAAGTCACCAAAAATAACAGGACTGGAATGGCTAATTGAAGTCTTTGGCAGAACGACACTGAGTGAATGATGTGATGTGATACTGCCGGGAACACAGCCCCGGTGCTAACAGGGAGGCCGATTCATTAATAGCGCCAGGTAGCGACAGATGAGCGCCAGTAGCGTGATTTTCACAGCGCCAGCTAGTATTCGCTGTGCTTGGCCGGGGTTTGCTTGTTGACAGCGACTCAGTCGGTGTGCGGTAATGTTGAATACGGGGTTAGGAGTCGCTGTTTCACAGGTTCCGCGTTGTATGGGTGCGCCTGACAGCGAATGGCCAGAGCGAACGGCTTGCTGCAGATTCATTAAAAAATCACGCTCAAAAATTTCTCGCGCTGTGAATTCCTTGTTTAAACCCCAGAGCGCTGGCGGCGATGTGTGTAAAGTAGTTTTTAACCCCCAAACAACCTTTTTTTTAATATGTAAAAATTATACAAGTTTAAATGAACATTTTGTAATATACATGAATATCAGACCTGTAATATCAATTCTGCACAATATTTTTTTTTTTTTTTTTATTTTTTTTTAAAAATTCCTAACATTGCAGAAGCGGTCACAGAATTTTTGACATTTAAAAAAAAAAAAAAACAGTAATAGCAATTAATTATGATTATTTAAAGATTGCTCCATTGAAATGCATTGGACCACGCCAGGGAGCGCAAGGTCATACCTGTCGCTGTGATGGGATTAGCAGCGGCGCTGTTTGTTGCAGTCGGCTACATGATGAATCCCGCGCTAGCTGACGCTCTCGCCGGCGCTAGCCTCATTTAGCGTGATAAATGCGGCATTGTGACCGCCGCAGGGCGTACTTGATTCGGTAGCCGCCGATAGCTGGCGGTACCTGGCGCTCGTCAGACACTACCTGGCGCTAGCCCTTGATAAATAAGGCAGAAAGTATCCGGGGCTCTTGATACATGAAACGCTACATGACGCTAAGAGACGTACTAAACATTTTTTTGCATCACGAATAAGACTTGCTGGTGGAGCTCACGAAAAACACCTACGTGGCGTTAGCATTTCTTAAATAAAGCTCCTCATCTTTACAACTACTAATCCCATCATCAGTATTTAAGAAGCAAAGAAGAGAGCAGTGTTCAGTAATTTCTATTAGATAACAGAGCGGACCGGGACTATTGTCATGTAGACACATGCAGAGCCTGTCGTTGTTTTGTGTTAACGCATCCCAAAAGGTTGCACCAGAAAGATTTCCTAACTCACACAATGCAACTCACAGATGTAAACTAGCGTCATTAAAAATTGTGGATGGCAATGTCCATGCTAATTGCAGTATAGGATGTCAAGCTGAGCTTTTATATAGGACACTTGTAATATTAAAAGAAGATTATTTAACTATGCCCAACTATTGCATTACAAAGAGAGGCATGAAGGTTCATTATTCATAGTACATGAAGGCACTGGCTGACATCCGGTCACTATGGACATATGCCAAAACGTGAGTGGCAGAAGCTTTTAGATTAGATACACTAGGCCAGGGGTTCAGGGCAGCCATCAGGGCAGAAAAGCCAAGAATCCAGCGTGGGCCCAATGGACCCAGCTGTGAAGAGTGGGGCCCTGGCCAGGTGGCCCTAATGGCTCCCCTGACCTGAGACCCGCTGGCTGTCACACTAGTGCTGCTGGCATTTATGACAAATTAGGTTGTCTGCCCCCCCAGGTTAGTTTGCCTGGGGCCCAATTCAAATCAGAATCCTAGCCATAGCATACAGGTTATGGGGGGGGGGGGGCAGACTTTATACAGCGAATATTGTGTCTGGACTCCCCATATTGTATAATGGGGTGGCCTGGCTGCTTGTCTGATATTCAGTTTCCTATATAGTATGGATACTGGGGAACTAGCCATCACAAATAGGTTACAGAGGGTGCCAGGCTCTATAGAACTTATATTGTGTTTCAAACCATATAATAGGGTTGGTTCAGAGCCAGGTGAGAAAACTCCTTTTTTCGGAGAGGAAACTGCCATTCACTTCCATTGTTTGCCTTGAGGTTGATTCAAGCCTCAATATAGACAATGAAAGATAATAGCCATTTTCTCTCCTAAAAAAACTGAGTGAGTTGAATCAACCCCATTGTGTTGGCTGGGCCCTAGTCTGATTTTCAGTTTCCCTTATGACCTGAACAATAAGGTTAGCCTGGCTGCTTCAGAGACAGAGATACAGTTCAAACTAACACCCTAGCCATAACATATGGGTTATAGAGGGACCCAGTCTTTATACAGACTATATTGTGTCTGGGCCCCCCATAACATATAATGTATAAGCCTGGTTGCCCTGGTGCTAGAGCCTCAGTTTAAACTAGGGGCCAAGCTGTCATATATCAATCCCCTCCAGCCCCCAAAAATACAACAGGTAGAGCCAGGGCCCCATCCAGCAGCCTGTCTGGGCCCTGTTCATTACCAATGTGTGATGGCTTGGCTCTTAGTTTAAAGTGAGCCTCGGCCCCAAAGCAGCCAGGCTTACCTCAAAATCCAGACAGACACTAAAGGAAACTCTAGGGGTTAGGGAATGAGCCATCACATTATATGTTATGTGGACCAAGACACAATATAGGATATGCAGAGAGTGGGCTGCTCTATGACTTAGTTATGATGGTTGGGGCCTTAGTTGAACAGGACCTCTGTCCCCAAAGCAGCCAGGCTTGCCTTATTATTCAGGCCGTAAAGGAAACTCAGCCACCACATTACGTGTTCTAAAGGCACAATTTAAGCTCTACAGTGTATGGTCCCCTCTCTATGTGGTTTACCCCCTACTATGAAGTGGGCCCCAAGGCAAACCAGTCTGGAGGAGGCGGTCAAACACCCTAATTTATCATCAAAGCCATCGGCAAAAGTGGGGCAGCCTGTGGGTCTTAGGTCAGAGTGGCCTTCAAAGCCACCTGGCCGGGGCCCCTCTTCACAGCTGGGCCTCATACTTGGGTCTTGGCTCTCCTGTCCTGGTGGTTGCCCTGGGTAGATCTGATGTGAATCCTTCTGCCCCAGCAAGATCACACTGCACAGAAAGACAGGGAAAATGAAGGCATTAATGCCATGCATGGCACATGTTAGATATACTTTTGCAAGTGTTCTGATCTAGAAAGACAGTCGGCGAGCCACACAACAGGGGTTTCGCAAGTCACACGTGCCTCTCGAGCTACAGGTTGGGGGCACCTGCACTAGACCCTGGAGGACTAAAAAACTAATTTTGATGTTTTTTTTTTTTCATTTATCTGTAAAAATGTAATTAAACATCCAGCCAATTTTTCTATAGAGTTCATTGCATTCTCCACCCACCAGGAATTCTGGTTTAGGATGCTTATCTACTAGAAATGCCTGAAGTTGGCAACTGTTCAGTGCTCCCTTGCCACATGTGTGCCACATGTGACACAACCAGCAGCTAATGGAGTTTACTGGGTGGGCATGCATAGAGCGCACCATCCTAGGAAAATCCCAGAAACCCCATCCCTGTTGTCATCAGAGGAAACATTCAAACTTACCTATTTGCTTGGTTCAATCCAGGGGGATTTAGGAATAAGAAGTGTATTCAGGTTCACCAATAACAATATAAAACAATAGCTTCAGGCATGGTCCCTTTTAAAAGCTTTTAAAGCTTTTACACATTATCATACCTTACATTTATCTATTTTATACATCTGGAATCCTTCTAGTGTCTCTCTTAATCTATCTGGTTTCTCTTAATCCATCAACACAAAGAACCTCTGCCATGTTGTACCTGGACAACTACCCAGGGATCCTCTTTTCACCTTATTGCATGGTAAAATAACCCCTGCTTTGTTTAACTTTTAAGTGAGGCCTATTGGCTGCCAGCAGTTACCTGGAGAGTCGATGAGGTTGCCAGATACAGAGGTCCCCACAGAAACATAAAAGGGCAAAATCTGGCTGGCTATTGTTAGAATATTTCCATACATTTTGAAGTACACTAGTATTTTGCTTTGGGTTGCAGGAAACAGCTGCTCTGAGGACCATTGTTGGTCTTAAATCCACTTTACCTATCAATTGGTTTTCGTCATAGGTTGCCTCTCAAGATGGTGGTAAATACTAACATGCATAGCTGTGTGCAGGAAGACCGGACTGGGCTGAGTAAGGACTGAAGGAAAAAATGCCATTTGGATTTTAAGGGCTTGGTAACCTGGGTGAGTCCATCTGGCCACTTCCGAAAGTGCACCCAAGCAGAGCAACCAATAGAACCCCCCCTCCCCCCCCCCCACGACATGCATGCTGAAGGTTTATAAAATAGGAAATTACGTTAGGAATGGGACATCATCTATTTTGCAACTGAAGAAAGTATATCTGCAGTTAAACTTACAAGATATAATTACATTAGACACAAGATATAATACATTTGCCTGCTTTGTAGCCCCCATGGGGATGAGCCAAGTTGTGATACAGATACATAGTGTATGGTCAAGGCTGCATTGGCTAGACCTAGACTGCTATTAAGGTAGAACACATGAGGGTCAGGAAGAAGTACGGGTGGGGTGAGTAGGATCAAGAGTGCGGTAGTGAGGATTTGGATACAATATAGATGTAGTAAAGAGGCGGAAAACAAAAAGTATAATATATAATCTTATAATAAGTATAATCATATAATCCTGGCAACAGGAGGGCATCCCAATTTGGTCATGGTGCATATTGGCACAAATGACAAGGAAGAAGTAGGTGGAAGGTCCTTAAAAAAGATTTCAGGGACTTAGGCCGTAAGCTTAACCCTTTAAATGCCAGCCACGTAAAATTTACGTGGTTGCCTCTCCGTCACTTAAGTGCCAGCCACGTAAAATTTACTGGCATTTACTGGCATTTACCCCTGCTAGCGGGCAGAAAAAAAAAAAAAAATACTCACCCGACCCCTCGTTGGATCTGGCCGGGTCTCCTCTTTAATTTGGTGCCATCCGATCCCCCGTGGGGGGTCGGATGGCTCCAGGGGAGACCCCGGAATAGGCCGCCCCCCCGCTTCTGCAGCAGCAGCTGCTAACTGTAAAAAAATAAAAATTAAAATGACATTCACTTACCTCCGTGTGTGCTGGCTCCCGCTGTCCCTCCTCTTCACCTGGGGGGCCTCCGATCCCCCCCCCCAGGACTTACCGATCTTCAGGAGAGAGCCCGGGAGGCTCTCTCCTCTCTCCTCCTCGATGGCGGCCGCGGGGCTAATGACGTCATCCCGGCGTGTGTTGTTTTTTTTTTTACCAGTTAACCCTTTGTGAGCTGGTAAGGGGTCCATGAGACCCCTTATACCAGCTCACAAGGCTCTGGGTCTGGCAAGTCACCTGCGGCTAGCGGGTGACTTGCCATTAACCCCCAGCCCCCCATTACCTGCCTCCCCAACGGCCGGGGGGGGCAGAAGGGCCCGGGCCACTTAGTGGCTATGCGGGCTTGTAGCCTGCAGGGCCAGGGGCCACAAAAGCTGGCCCCTGCGCCCTGTTCCTACAAGCCCTGCATAGCTGGTCCCGGGCTGGTTACTTTGGGTAAGGGGGGACCCTATGTCATTTTTTTTCTCGATTTAACCCTTTGTAGTGTGGATGGTAGTTGTATTTTATTTGTAAATGTTAAAAATTACTTGTTTCAGTTAGGGGGGGGGGGTCTCCTGGGCAGGGACAGGGGGCTACCGATAAATATGTGGTACCGTTCTAATCGGTAGAAATGGGGCTTTCACATGCAATATGGTTTTCCCTAATAAAATACATTTTTTATTTAAAATAAAGGAGGCAATTTTCTAAAAAAAATTTGTATTTATTTATTTTTTTTTACTTAATAATAAATAAAATTAATAATAAATAAAATTTACAAACAAGACATTTCATGTTAAAGACTAAACTCTGCTGCAAAATATATATATATAATTTTCCTGAAAATTCCAGCAAAAATGTCGCAAAACATGGCGCAAAATGGGGAAAAATGACCTGTGAACAGAGGGTGACAAAATCTCAAGTAGGCAGGCAATTAAAAGGGTTAATAGTACCTCTGCATGTTTGGTATTGTTCTGTTCGGGGGACCTTGCGCTTTCAGACTTAGCTTGTTTTTTCTTGTTTGCATATTTATATTTTAGGAAAAGGTGTTTTTTATTCAGCTTTTTTATACATTTTTTAGGGAAACCCTGCGCAACCAAAGAATTCTTTGAGGGATCAATTCCAGAAAGATGAGCCCACTACAACAAGCTGGGTACGCTTAGAAAGCTTAACATGTGTACTTTCAGGGAATATATGGTTTATGGGCGATATTCCAAATGTAAAGGGTTGTTTTGGTTGAAAAATCGCAAGGTGCGCACTTTGTCTGCAGAGCTGAAATTTTCAAGAAAAATTACCGTTATGCTCATGCTTTACTTTGGGGTGTTTGGCAACTCTTCCCTTGACAGTAGCTATGCATGTTGGGTATCATTCTGTTCGGGGGATGTTGCTTTTCAGATTATACTTGTTTTTTCTTGTTTGTATATAGTTTTTTTAGGAAAATGTGGCTTTGATTCTGCTTTTTTATCCTTTTTTTAGGGAAACTCTTTGCAACCAAAGAATACATTGAGGGATTACTTCTAGAAAACTGTGGCCACATCAACAAGCCTGGTACAAATAGAAAGCCTGAGGTGTGTACTTCCAGAGAATATATAGTTTGTGGGGTGTATTTCAAATGTAAAGGGTTGTTTTTCTGGAAAAACTGCAAGGTGCGCATAGCGCATATCACAGTTGTATTTTTTCTGAAAATCCCCTAAAGCTCTGTTTCAGTTTGGGGGAGTCTCCTGGGCAGGAAAGGGTGTCTACCTATACATATGTGGTACCGCTGTAACCGGGAGAAATTGGGGTTTCACACGCAATAAGATTTTATTGACAAACGTACATTTTTTTATTACAAAAAAACACTACAAATTGTAAAAAATAGATTTTTTTTTATTTTTTTGCACATATTTCGCCAAAAAATATTGAGAATACACCTAAATGACAAACAAGACATTTCACGTTAAAGCTTAGACTGAAAAAAAACAATATATCATTTTCCTGGGAAATCCCTGGAAATCCTTTCAAAAATCACATTTGAACATGGGGAGCGCAAAATAGTGCAAAATGGTCTGGCAACAGAGTGTGACAAAAACTCCAGGTAGGCTGGCACTTAAAGGGTTAAGGCAAGGACCTCAACTGTAGTATTCTCAGAAATACTACCAGTACCAAGAGCCACACCAGAGAGGCAGTGGGAGATTAGAGATGTAAACAGGTGGCTCGAAAATTGGAGTAAAAAGGAGGGGTTTGGGTTCTTAGAGAACTGGGCCGACTTCACAGTGGGCTACAGGTTCTTTGGCAGGGATGGGTTGCACCTCAATGGGGAGGGTGCATCTGTTCTGGGGGAGAGGATGGCTAAAAGGTTAAAGGAGTGTTTAAACTGAGCATTGGGGGGGAGGGTAATAGCAGTTACAAAGGGGAAGTTAGGAAAGAAAGTGACAGTGGGTGTAGCCATGAAACTGGGGGTGGAGAGGGGGGGAGGGGTTAGCACATCTAGGAGGAAAAAGGGCAATATACAAAATTATCATAAGCATTTGAAATGCATGCTTACAAATGCTAGAAGCTTGACTAATAAAATGGATAAACTAGAACTGATAATAACAGAAGAGCAATATGACATAGTGGGGGTAACAGAGACCTGGCTGGATGAAAGCTATGACTGGGCAGTACATTTACAGGGATACTGTGTGTTTAGGAGGGACCGTAACAAACGCAAAGGGGGTGGAGTCTGCTTAATTGTAAAATCCTCTCTACAACCCACTCTGCGGGAGGATATATGTGAGGGGAATGACCATGTGGAGTCTGTATGGGTAGAAATACATGGAGAGAGAAACAAAAATGAAATACTGATGGGGTTTGCTACAAACCTCCAGATATATCCGAATCCATAGAAAATATGATGCTAAGGCAAATAGATATAGCCGCTAAAATAAATGAGGTAGTGATTATGGGGGACTTTAACTACCCAGATATAGACTGGGATGCTGAAACATGTGTTTCGCATAAAAGTAATAGTTTTTTATCTAAAACAAAAGATGGCTACCTTTCCCAACAAGTACAAGCTCCAACAAGGGGGAAAGCCATATTGGACCTAATACTAACCAATGTACCAGACAAAGTAGTAAAGGTACAGGTTGGGGGACACCTTGGAAGCAGTGATCATAATATCATTAATTTCCACTTAGCAGTCACTAGGGTGCCTTATCAAGGAGCCACAAAAAAATTGCGGAACTTCAAAAAGGCAAAGTTTGACCAACTTAGAGATGCCCTAAACTGCATTAACTGGGAAAATGTCCTTAAAAACAAAAGCATGGACACTAAATGGGATACTTTCAAAGGAATACTTAATTTTCATTGTGACAGACCTTACAGGAATAAAACTATTAGACACACATGTAAACCGATGTGGCTAAACAAAAAGGTTAAGGGGGCAATAAACAACAAAAAAAGGCATTTAAATGTTTAAAGCAGGAAGGGACAGCGGAAGGGTTAAAAAATTATAAAGAAGAAAATAAACAATATAAACAACAGATAAGGGCAGCGAAGCTGGAGACAGAAAGACTGGTCGTGAAAGAGAGTAAAACTAACCCCAAATTATTCTTTAGCTACATAAACCGTAAAAGGTACAAACCTGAGGGTGTGGGCCCCCTGAAAAGAAAGGAGGGGACACCTATAGAGGGAAATGAGGAGAAAGCAAATTTACTAAACAACTACTTTGTTTCTATATTCACAAAAGAATGTGACATGCCGAGTAAAATGCAGGGGAATAACCGAAACCCACTGGTCTAACCAAGGAAGAAGTACAGAACCTCTCAAGCAAATAAAAATCGATAAATCACCGGGACCAGATGACATACATCCTCGTGTTTTAAGGGAGTTATGTACAGTAATAGACAAGCCATTATTTCTAATATTTGTGGACTCAATAACTACAGGGTCTGTTCCAAGGGATTGGCGCTTGGCAAATGTGGTGCCAATATTCAAAAAGGGATCTAGGGGGGAACCTGGGAACTACAGACCGGTAAGCTTAACATCTGTGGTGGGCAAGCTGTTTGAAGGTTTCTTAAGGGATACTATCCTGGAGCACCTTGGGGAAAATTACCTTATTACTCCATATCAGCATGGATTTATGAGGTATCGCTCCTGCCAGACAAACCTAATCAGCTTTTATGAGGAGGTAAGTTCAAGACTGGATCAGGGGGAGTCATTGGATATCATATATCTTGACTTTTCTAAAGCATTTGATACTGTGCCACATAAAAGGCTGGTACAAAAGATGAGAATGCTAGGACTAGGAAAACATGTGCAGATGGGTGGGAAATTGGCTTAATGATCGGAAGCAGAGGTTGGTTATCAATGGTACACACTCAGATTGGGTCACTGTTACTAGTGGAGTACCACAAGGGTCAGTTCTGGGACCAATTCTCTTCAATATATATATAAATGACATTGGGTATGGATTAAACAGTAATTGCAGATGATACTAAGCTGTGTAAAGTAATTAAAACAAAAGAGGACAGCAGGCAGCTACAAACAGATTTAGATAAATTGGAAGCATGGGCAGTTAAATGGCAAATGAAGTTTAACACAGATAAATGTAAGGTTATGCACATGGGAAGGAGAAATCTGTATCATGATTACACACTAAATAAACAAACACTTGGTAAAACAACAATGGAAAAGGACCTAGGGGTTTTAGTTGACAATACGCTCAACTGTAGTAATCAATGCCAGGCAGCTGCTGCCAAAGCAAATAGGATCATGGGGTGCATCAGGAGGGGCATAGGTGCTCATGACCAGAGCATCATTTTACCCCTGTACAAGTCACTGGTCAGACCCCATATGGAGTACTGTGTACAGTTCTGGGCACCTGTGCTTAAGAAGGACATATCAGAACTGGAGCACGTTCAAAGAAGGGCAACAAAGTTAATAAAAGGAGTGCGGGGACTAGAGTACCCTGAAAGATTGTCAAAGTTAGGTTTATTTAGTTTAGAAAAAAGACGATTGAGGAGTGATCTAATAACTATTTATAAATATATTCGGGGTCAATACAAAGATCTGTCCCACAATCTATTTTTACCTCGGAGTGTAACTATAACCCGAGGGCATCCACTAAGGTTAGAGGAAAGGTGCTTTCTCCACCGACATAGGAGGGGATTCTTCTCTGTAAGAGCAGTGAGACTATGGAACTCGCTGCCAGAGGAGGTAGTTATGAAGGATACAGTAAAAATGTTCAAAAGTGGCCTTGATGCCTTCCTGGCATGTAATAACATTTCCAGCTATAGCTACTAGACCACTGGAAGGAGATCTATACTGGTCGGGATGCCCTCCTTACATGTAATAACATTTCCAGCTATGGCTACTAGACCACTGGAAGGAGTTAAACAGGCTGAACTGGATGGACTAAAGTCTTTATTCAGCCTTACATACTATGTTACTATGTTACTATGTATATGCTTCTTTCTATCTGTGCTAAATTCAGCCGGACTTTTGTTTGGCTTATGCAGAATAAAGGGATTCAAGTTTGTCTTACAGTTGAAACCCCCTGAAGAGGGAACTTAATCACATTTTATATTGCATGACAGTGGTAAGAAATTTAAGGAAATGGGCAAATAAACTTTCAACAAATTCAAACCACTTCTATACTTATAACTGGCCTGACCAATTTTCAAACATGACAGACACTCTTTTCAGTTAAAAATATTTATTTAAAAATCTTAACACAAGGGGCATACAACAATAAAGAGTAAAACAACAATGTGTAAATTAAAATATAACAACATATGGTTTGAGTTAAAGACCCAGTTGCTTTAATTGCTGGATAACTATGTCCAGCACAGATGTGATGGGGCCACTTGATCCTGGATTTCCATTAGAACCTAGAAGCCCATTAGTGCCCAATACATTAGAACCTAAGAATCCTCCTAGAAGTCCATTTGAGCTAGGATTAGAACCTAAAACCTTACCTAAAGGTCCATTAGAATTTAGGAGTTTGTCTAGAAGTGCATTTGAACTAGGATTTCCAATAGAACTTGAAGGTAGACCTTGAGGCCTATTGGAACCTGAACCCAAAAGTACTCCTAGAAGTCCATTTAAATCGGGATTTCCATTAGTAAGCTCACCTAGGGTTGCAGCTAGAAGTCCATCTTTACCCGCATTTCCTGTAGAAAATCCACCTAGAAGCCCATTAGAACCCAAAAGTCCACCTGTAAGTGCACCAAGGATCCTTTTATGTAAATTTTCAATTTCTGTGATTTGGTCTTTAGTTGGACTGGTTTCTGAGTTGTTCTGATTTGGGCTCTGTCCATTTGCTTCAACCTCATTTCCAGAAACATTTTCTCCTGAACCTTGCTCCTCCATCCTTTCTTCAAAGAGATCATTTAAAGTTCCAGTTTTTTTCATTGGACTGGTATCTGAAAAAAATGAAGAGATATTTTAAAACCATTCCAATAAAATGTATTTTAGGCTATGCATATTATTGCATATTATTGCAGTGGGGAGTTTTGTGCTTATTATGGCTTGTAGATATTAGCTGGAAGAAAAATATGGGGTATTGGAGGTGTGACTCCAAGTGCAACTGTAGGCCAATTAGATTTTTTTACTTATACCAAAAAGCCCTCCACCATACTTTAACTTGCTGGCGAAGGCACCTAATCACAGTCTCTCCCATCTGTACATCAAAAGTTTAATTAAAGTGGACCAAAACTCCAGATTTTGAATAACTCATGGGTTGGTTCTTGACCCTGGGGCATCCAAATTGTGTGTGTGAAACCCCCCAGATCACATAAAAACTCATTGTTTCCTGGTCCTATATTGCATACACGGGCCCCCGTCCAATCGGCTGGCTTGGCTGAGTTCATCAATTTCGTCTAACAATTGGCCAAAGCACCATTGTAGCCAAATAAGCTGAGCAGGGCCAAGTGGATCCGAATGCCTGAGACAGCCATTCACAAATGCCTGGTGCAGGTGTGCGCCCGGCTAAAGGTACAGCGGCAGCGGCAATGGGTAGAAGGATTTTTACAGGGGTTACACACAGTGGAACATCCCGAATCAGGGTGCCCATATCTATTTGGTGTCTTGTATAAAATATGCTATTGAACACAAATACATTTTTAAACCATGCTCTTAGCATTAAGAATAAATTTGATTAAGGTGTGCATTGAGAACCAGACATTCACCACTGGCCCTAGTGGTTTCCTACCTACATCTACAATATTGGTTTGGTTCCAAAGCACTACTAGATCTAATTAGATATACAAGTTATACACCTCCAAAAACACTACTGTACAGCAGTTTCCTTTTTTGTTATATTTTTGGTGTGCCAAAATGATGTCCTCAATCTGCTAAGCTTATCTCTTTTTTTCCTTGTGTTCCTTGCATGTTTGCAAATGTGTGTTTTATGGAAGCATTTTCACTACCTGCAATCTATTGCTACTGGCAACTGTACACCAAGTCTGTACACAAAAATCTACAAGAAGAGAGAAGTGAGCACTGTACACACAGGAATTTTCAGTGTTCTTTGTTAGGAAGAGCAAAGTGTTCTCTGTAGGATTCACTTATCTCTTCTTTTAGATCTTGGTGTACACACTTGGTGTACAGTTGCCAATAACAACAGATTGCAGATTTGCTAACATAAGAGAAAAACTAAATAAGCTCAGCACCTTGAGGAACTTTTAAAAATGCCATCAAAAGTGTACTCTTCCTTTCAGCTCACTTTACAGTTTTTGGCTATTTTTCAGGCAATTGCTGGAATGTAGGAGGTGCTAGGTTCTTCTGATAGCATTACAGCTAGGAATTAAAGGGAAGGGTAAAGTGTTTTAAAAAGTACACATATACAATATAAAGCTATATTTGGCCCTGGAGATTGTTAGACTCCACTTTAATTTTAAGGCAGTGGCTGGAAGGCCAATTCAGGAGGTGCTAAGTTTATTTGATAGCATGGCAGCTAGAAATTAGAGGGGAGGGTAAATAGTTTTAAAAAGTACACATATACAATATATATCTATATATGGCCCTGGACATTTTTAGACTCTAGGGTGGGCCAGGGTTTCATGGGTCCACTTTAATTGCAGTGGGTAAAAATCTGGTTTCAGTCTTCTACCCCATTTATTTATTTATAATTTATTTTATGTTAAGAAATATAAGCGCCTTACCTGAATTTATTGGGTTGTCTTGATCTCTCCTTGTTTGGACATCATTTACCGTCACTATAAGGGTAGAGAAGGAGATACAGAAGTTATCAGGTGCAGTTCAAGTAGCTAAAATATATATATATATATATATTAAGCCAATTTAGCTAACAGCTAAAAAAATACTATATATAATGGATACAGTGTATTTGAATTGTCTGTTGTACCTGTTCTCTAGAGATGTCAGAAAAGGAACCCAGTTCTGTGTCTGAGCAATACGAGCCAAAATTCTATAATTGCCAATAACCTACAATACACCTGTTCTGCAATCCGAGAAAACAGATAAAGAAAAAGGTTTGAGTAAAGTAGAGGATACCTTACCTGGCAGAGTAACAGCTTGCTGTACACAGCACACAATGCACAAAAGCAGAGCAGCCTTCATTGTGATTGGAATTGGAGAGCGGATAAGTTGGATGAGGAAACTGGGGCTTTATATAGGACAGAGCCCCTATTGTGTGCAGGGATGGGCGTGTACTAAATATAGACCCCTCCCCCTCACCCCCTTCCTACCTGAAGACAATAAGACTAAGCTATTTACAAAGATTCTGATAACGCAGATTACCAATAGAAAAAATAGCGTGTTAATATTGAGAATCCAACACACACATTGGCAATGATTGAATTCAACATAAATGCAGGAAAAAAAAAACATAAGGAATTTTTCTAGGACTATTTGCTACTCGCTGCTCACGGGTTGTACAGAGTTGAATACTAGGCAATGTAGCTCCATGTTTTGTGTTTGTAGCTAATCACTGATTTGCTGCCCTGAATCCAGGCTTCCACTACAAAATTACATAGAGCCTTATTTATGAATTGCACCGTTTAGCATTTTTCTGGTTGCTGTTGCACCAGTTTTGGAGCCCGGGATCTTTTTAATTTTTTGCACTGCCATTATGGCGGTTATTTTAAAAAGGCTAAGGCTACGTAGTACCAGGTAGTGCCAGATGAATGTCAGGTGAGTGTCAGGTCTCAATCAAAAAGGTGTATTTATCAAGTCACAAATACACAGTGCCTGTGATAGCACCAGGTAGTGTCCCATCTATCAACAGCAGTGGCGATGGGATAAGCGCTGGCGCCGGCCGCTCACCCTGCACTGTGTGGCCTTATCCCACATATTTTATGGGTTGAGATGGTTACAATTATTTAAGCTTTTTAGTAGAATCTTTATTAAATTTGTTTGGTAGCTGACAGCGCCGGTGGCCAGAAGCCGACCCTGTGGTGCGGGTGCTTCTGAGCGTCTCGGATAAAGCGCCCAAGTGGCGCCTGCACAAATAATCATAAATAAGCCTCTACGTCTAGAGCGGCACTGGAAGTCACAGCGCCTGATGCTAACTAAATTGCTTTGATTGTTGCATTAGGTATTTGCCGACCTGTGTCAGCGCCTGTTGGACCCGACTATTCCAGTGCCAGTAAGCACCACTTTGTACCAATGTCTTTTCAGCACTGGATGGCGTTTATTACTTTTTGTCACTCTAAAAAGATTGGCGCTGATCAGCGTTTCATTGTTACGGTATTTCATCATTACAGTTAGAAGATATCACTGCTGGGAACAAAGGGGACAAACTTTACAGTGCGTTTAGGCTGCGTTTTAGTTGTTGTACATATTACACATTGGTAAGCAAAGGAAGCCATGAAAAACTATTTTACAACAAAATAGAATAAAATGACATTTGGTGACATGTAGGTCCTGCATTTCCATTACTGACAAGTCATAATGCAAGTGCTCTATGAAAAAACTTGTGTAATATTAATTATAAGCATGAAAACACAGCTACAACCAGAGTGCCTGGCGCTGCAAACTATGAAGCTCTAGTGATTAATTAGATGCGGCCAGTTTTTGGTTTCTTAAATTGCACGCCGAGTGCTACTGAGAAAAAAAATGTCGCTAAATGATTTTAACAGGCGCTGATGCTTTATAAATAAGCCTTGATAAGCTGACCTGGGTAATAATAGGCTTATTTATCTAAACACGTGAGGTCTAATGCAAGGTGTGTGTTTGCTGTAAGCAGCCAGAACAGACATTGGGCCTGATTTATCAAGCATTTCTGCCAGACAATGCCATCTCTAGTGACAAATATGATTTCTACATTTTTCAGCATGTTGGTGCACTGCTAATGTTTTAGTAAATGTGCTTCTTGTAGTGCGGCAACATGCACAAGTGTGAAAAACAATATTTTATTATATTTGTTACTACTCTAATTTGCACAGATGTGGAAATGTCTGGCAGAAGTGCTTGATAAATCAGGCCCATCATGACTACCCATTTTTCTGTAGTTAGAGCCAATGTAATGCTCAGTTAGCTGTCTGTGACAACATTGTGGAGATTGTGACCTATTTCCTGTTTTGGAAGCAAACTACAGGCTGTTCATCTACTGGGTTTAATGGGGACCAGAAGCTGGTGACCTCACAAAACATAAACTTCCTGTGCTAGTGAGCTCCCTTTGGTCCTAGGTACAGCCATGTCTTTTCTGGGCATAGATCAGTTTGGTCACCACAAAGAAAAGTAGGTTGGTAAGTAGTGTGGTAAGGCAACTGAGCCCTGAGTAGAAAGGAAATCTGAATGGAGCAAGCTCAGCTGGTGGCATCCCCGCTCGCATCTAGTTGTGGGGCACACCCGCACCAGCCATTCGGAAAGGCCTGGTGTGGGCCTAGCTAGAGGTATATTAGGGATGCAGCCATGGCACAGAGATGCAGGAAGAGGTGTATCGATTGGGTAACCCTTGGGGGTTTCACACAGTGGGGCATCCTAGTTTGGGATGCCCCATAAAGAGGTAGACCACTGCCCCAAGAGTCTTAGAGACCTTAGGGGGATGGTGGTTCTCACAATGTAATTGTAACACAGTCTATAGAATGCATGCTTTCATGTTATGGCGCAATTCAGCTCTCCATCGTCCACCTGGTCTATGGTTAACAGTCCCCACTGCCCCCTACATACATCCCTGGTCCAAGCTGTCCCCCAGCTGCATACTTTGCAACTTCCTACTCTCCAGCCTTGGATGCCTCATTGCTGCTGCTGCTGCCTCCTGCCGCTGCTGGTCCTCACCACTGGCCTCCCCATAGATCTGCTGTGTCTCCGCACCGCCAGGTGATTTCACACTTACAGACACTTTTGAGGAAGCTTATGGAGCTACCTACCACCATAGCGCTGCTGCAAACAGAGGCCTAGTGTTGTACAATTTTGTGTAGTGTGTTGCACTAATGTTTTTCCACTGCAATGTGGTGGAAACGCACACGGTGAATTAAGCTCTAATGCCAGCATCAGCATCATGGACCAGAAACGGAACACTTGTTTGGTTCTGTTCATTACCTGTTATTTTTGTCTATGGATACTGGGACAAAAAGCATACCACTAGCGTGATATTCAAATGTTTTAATGTATATAAATATGTTTTGCTTTAAAATTACATGATCTGGTTTAAATAAGACCTCTGACTTTTTATTAGCACAATGTTCCCTGGGCATTTTGTGGTCTTATCATGCAAGCTGAGAACATTTAACTGCTTTAGTAGCTTTCTGTAGCCCAACACACACAACCAGAATTATCCCCCAATAGACTTGATTGATCCTTAGATGTTGGTGCTGCTACGAGAATATTCACAAGATTAAGCATTAGATCAGCACAGAGGCATATTCCGGCAATACCATAGAATAACTTTATTGTACATTTAAAAATGTGGTATAGGGATATAATTTCCAAAAATAAGACTGACGAATAATTAAAATAATATTTAAAATCAGTTCATAATGAATATATATATATATAATATATATATAGACATATATATATATATATATATATATATATATATATATATATATATCAAATATGGACAGTATACTATTATCAGAACACACCATAATATAACACAAAAGTGCCTTGTAAATGACAGGTAGTGACAGGTGAACGCCGGACACGGCATGCAATTACACATTTATCAAGCAGATTCTGTTGAGCGACTGGGATAACGCCATGTAGTGTCCGATTTATTATTATCCCAGCCTCAGCGTACAGCGCCAGCGTGTAGCCTTGCAGAGAGCCAC
This sequence comes from Gastrophryne carolinensis, assembly GCA_027917425.1. Classification (NCBI taxonomy): domain Eukaryota; kingdom Metazoa; phylum Chordata; class Amphibia; order Anura; family Microhylidae; genus Gastrophryne; species Gastrophryne carolinensis. The sequence continues at coordinate 110,903,455 of CM051241.1, read as the reverse complement.
GTCTTACCTCTCGCTACCTGGCGCTCTCCCATACATTTCAATGGACGTTCTTTTATTTCTCTTTAAACAGGGTTTTTTTGTTTTTTTTTAAACTCAAATAATGTTGTGACCTCTCCTGACCTAGAGAAAGCCATTTTTGAAAATATTTTCTATGTTTTATATATTTATGAATGTGTTCATGTTACAATGTTATTACAATGTAATTCCATATGTTTTCGCTTGGTTACTGGTGGATACATTTTATAAAACAACCTTTAATCACACAGCCTCTGGCGCTCTGGGCTACAGGGAAGCATTTTTGAGCGCCGGAGGTGTGTGAGGCTGTTTTTTTGATCAATATGTTGTGAGTCGGTCGCACTGACCAGTCGCTAACATGCGCTCCCATACAGCGCTGTACTGGTCAAATAGCGACTCCCCACAATGTATTCATCAATGCTGCACAGCGACTGAGTCGCTAAGAACTACCGATCCACGGCCGAGCACAGTGACTACTAGCGGAAGCTCTGAAATGCCTGCTACAGACGCTCATCTGTCGCTACCTGGCGTTAGTAATGAATCAGCCTGCCAGTGATTGGTACGCATATGTGACTAATGCTGTAATTAGTTTAAAGGAGAAATAATCTCTCAGATAGGACAGTAAGTTGCCGAACATTTCCATAATAAAACCAAAACACATAAATAAAACACATATATTTACTGAGCATGGTTTAGTAGCACCTATAAAATTCCCATGCCACCAGGAAGCATGCTGCCATTGCAGGTTGGGTGGCTCTCACTGAAAGCTAAATAATTATCCCAACAACCAATCTGCATTAAAAAGCAAACAGATGACTGTGTTCTTTCCGTGTGATAATGGTGAGAATCTGGCTCATTGTCATGTAAAAGGAAGAAAAACTGGATTTACACCTGAAACTAATGCTGCTAAACAATATCTCACTGGAAGCCTTTGTAAAGTCTTAATGATGAAAAAAATATATGTATGTGGAGTAAGCCTCATAATTACTCTAATCCCAAAATGATCCTAGTGAATTTACATTTTGTGTTTAAATTTAGAACCTGTTTTAAATTCAATGTTGATCTGTACATGGGAAAGCTAATTTAAGACTAGCGCCATGTATGGCCATTTGAGCGTCTATGTAGCGGCGCCTAGAGCGTCCACTGCAAGTGGGTGTCTGACGCTGTAACCTAGAGTAGTGGGCGCACAAGTGATGCTGTACTATCCTGTACAGCATTGATAAGTGCGCAGGGTGCTGTAGATTAAGGGCCGCTGAAGGACCCGAAACGCGTCAGAGGGCCCCACTTCTTTCTCCTGCCCGAATCCATATTGATTTTACCTGACTTGGAGTATCCTGACTTGATTTGGAGACACTGATGTTTTTAAGAATTTTTTGCAATAAAGAGTCTACTTTTTAAGGAGTGCGGATCCATCAACCTTTGTGCTACTCAGGGTGCTGTAGAAGCGTTCTCCCTGATTCACTGCAGAGCCAATCGAGAATGCTAGGTGATGTCCGAGGTCAAAGCACTCAAGACTACGCTACATCGAGCAATAGAACAACGCTCCAGCGAACGATAGGTAGCGCCAGTTAAGTGCGTCCGGCACCTGGCGCTGAAGCCCATATTTAAGAAAAAACTACACATATCCAGCGCCGGTGCTCTAAAACTGGACGCTCTAGCATCGAGCCAGTGTGATAAAAGCACCAGAGAAAACCGAAAACATAAGGAATGACATTGTTTTAACACTGTGACAATACAATTCTGCATAAAAAAAAAATTAAACACAATAAAAGTGTTTGGTTGCTGGGCAGGAGAGGTCACACAATCATTTGAACCAAAAATGTAGAACATTACTTTAGGAAAACGCTAATTATACACAACCAAATAAAACACCATTGAAATGTATGGGATAACGCTACTGAGCGTCAGGTAATACATGGCGCTGCAGAACACACACCGCCGGCGCTTTACACTGAGCCATTGCTAGTGATACATGCAACACTACATGATGCTATTAGAGTCACTCACCAGACTGACCATATATATGGTTTTCACATACAGCGCCCGGCGTTCACCTGATGCTACGTGGCATTACCTGGCATTAGCATTTCTTAAATAACCCCCCTATTTTATATAGCACTTATCCGTTCCACATGGAGGGTTATTTAAAGAGGAACAACACACAGGAATTTCCCATGTGTTGTTCCTCTGTACACTGTGAGCACCACCCCAGGTCGCCCCGTTTCGCTAACCTACCATCTACTTCCACGGGGCAGACTCGGACGAGTTGGATTGGATGTAAAATGACACTTTTGGCCTTTGAGTCCCCCACAGAGGTTAATGTTTTTAGATATTTGCTGTGAGTCCTTTTTAATCAAAATACATTTATGATTATTATGTAAGTAGTTGATTTGTGATTTCTTAGGTTGGTGGTGCCGGCTTGGGGTTTCCCCTTGAGGTTGCTGGGGCCACATATACTTTTTTGCTCATAAAGTGGCTTTCATTACCTCCCTCCCAGGTGGTTGATATTTGTATGTTTTTTGAGAAAAAGTTAGAACACAACATTTTTATTGCAGTTTTTTTTATGTGTTAAAAGTAAGAATGCTCATGACCTCCAATGATCTATTGTGCAAACATACACTTCCTTGTAGTGCATAAAGCAGTCCTAAGGTTATTTATTATTAGATTTATTAAAACTTGAAACTGTAAAATAAAATAATAGAGCCCAATTTACTAATAGTACCACTTAGCGCCACTTGAGCGCATAACGAGAGACGCTATCTGCACCACAGCTGCAAAAGCGGCCACAGGCAGCAGGCGCTCTAGGGTTCGGCACTGAAGACTATGCCCCTGGCCCTGTTTTTTGTCCTATGGAGATAGAGACAGGTAGTGTCGGGGGGCGGCCGCACTGGCGCTCTTAAACAAGGACACTCAGGCATACAGCGCCAGGTGCAATGGAAAAAAAAGTCATTTAAAAAAAATGGCAGAACAGTAATAATGCACAAAACCATGGAATGACATTGGGGACACAAGAATGTCATGAAAAAACGCTAGTTAGCAGTGCATAAGCTAAGTGCAGAAAATGATTTAAAAAGCATTCCAAACAGGCCAGGAATCCCATATCACAAGCATGAGCACAACAAATGCTAATGAGAAGTGACCAAAAAATGATAAATCTAGAAACCCTATTTAAAGCCTATTGGAAAATGACACTGAGCCCCCCGTGTGCACATGACGTGAGCTCCGCCACTCAAATAATCCCAGGCGCTGCTGATACATGGGACGCTATATGGCGCTATGAAAGGCGCTATTCATTTTTTCTTTCATAAATACAGATGCTGCCAGCCGCAGCAGGAATAGATCTGATGCAACGTGGAGCTCCGTGCTGCAAGCGTTTTATTAAATAAGCCCCTAAATTGCTAAGCGTGCAAACCGCTGCATGATTAACAATGACTGACACAACTTACCTGTCTGGTGGCACAGTTCTATGGGGGTTATGTAAGAAACAGTAACGCCAGGTAGCGGCACATATGTGAAAACAACATTTAAGAAAGCCAATCTGGTGAGCACCTCTAACAGCGTCATGTAGTGTCACATGTATTACTAGCAGTGGCTCAGTGTATAGCACCGGCGCTCTAGGTTCAGCAGCGCCATGTAGCACCTGTAACTCAGTAGCGTTATCCCATACATTTCAATGGTGTTTTATCTGGTTGTATCCAAAGAGCGTTTTCCTAATGTAATTTTTTTAATTTTTGGTTTAAATCCTTGTGTGCCCTCTCCTGCCCGGCAACCAAACACTTATATTGTCTTTTTTTATTGATGCAGATTGTGTGTGCAGGTCTGCCATTGCAGTGTCATTGTCACAGTGATAAAAGAATGTAATTCCATATGTTCCGGTGCTTGAAGCTAGAGCGCCCAGTTTTGGAGCGCCGGCGCTGGTTGTGTGTAGTTTTTTCTTGAATACGGGCTTCAGCGCCGAGTGCCGGACACACTTAACTGGCGCTACCTATCGTTTGCTGCAGCATTGTCCTGTGTTAGATGTAGCGTAGTCTTGGGCGCATTGACCTTGGGACACCACCAAGCGTTCTCGATTGGCTCTGCAGTGAATCAGGGAGAGCACTTCTACAGCGCCCTCCAGACATCATATTTATCACTGGTAGACAGGATACTACAACGTTACTTGTCCAGCCGCTACGCTAAGTTATAGCTCCCGACACCCGCTTGCAGCGTCTACTAGCGGTCAGTCTAAGCGCCGCTAAACAGATGCTCACATTGCAATACATGGCGCTAGTCTTAAATCTGCCTCTATATATTATTACTAGAACTATGTGAAGGAACACAGCTTGTGTGAGTCATCCTTGTACCATTTATTGTGTGGTGAGTTAAAAGATTTTCCAAAAAATAGTAAGGATCTCAAAAAAAAGAATATATCAAAAGGCAAAATAAGTGTACAGATCAACACTGAATTTAGGTCACATTCTGGATTTAAAAACAAATCTAGATTGACTAGGCACATTTTAGGATTACTATATATATATATATATATATATATATATATATATTATATATTTGCTTTTTTTCATCATTAGGCTTTACAATGATTTCCAGTGAGATATCGGGGTTCATGCTAAATATCTGGTCAGGTCAGTGTGGCTTCCGATGTGTATTGCGGTGGGGATTGCAACCTGCACCCCAGTGAGCTTTTTAGCAATAACACACAAAAAAGTGCAAAGCAAAATTTTGGCCTACATTTTCCCTCAAAATCCCCCGTACATGTAATGGCACATTTTTACAGTTTAGGTACATTATTTTCCAGTGATATAAAAATTACTTTTCTAAAATTTGATAATAACAGCACCCCATCTTCTGCATAGCCCATAGGGTTCTGTTGTTTCCAAACTTAAAAACAAATACCTTTAAATCATTGGAAAAATTATGTGCCTAACCTGTAAAAATGCCCCATCGCAGGTACACGTATTTTTTGGAGAACAAGGGGTAGAAAACGTTTTTTTTTTACATTTTTGTGTTTAAACGCTAAAGAAGCTCATTGAGATATAGGTTGCAATGTACATCACAATGCACACCGGATGTCACACAGGCTCCACCAAATAATTAGCATGACTCCCATTATTCACCAGCATTAGTTTCAGGTGTGAAACCAGTTTTTCCCCCTTTTACATATCAATGAGCCAGTTTCTCACCATTATCCCATGGAAAGAACACAGTGACCTATTTGTCATTTTAATGCAGATTGGTTGTTGGGATAATTATTCATCCTTCAGCAACAACAAGCCAACCTGTAATTGCAGCATGCTTCCTAAAACCATGACAATGTTATAGGTTCTACTAAAAAATACTCAGTAAATATGTTTTTCCTAAGCAACATGTTATGCAACTTACTGTCCTATCAGAGAGGTTATTTATAGCTGTAGCCACATATGCTTACCAATCACTATGATGTAATGTGGTATGTATGATATATATATATATATATATATATATATATATATATTGCTGGAACAAGCTTCTGTGCTGATATAATACTTCATCTTGTGAATATCCTGGTCTGACAGCACCAACATCTAAGGACCAATCAAGTCCATTGAGGGGATAATTCTGGTTGTGTGTTCTGGTCTCTGTCCAAATGGCCACACACTGCGCGGGAAGATCACCGAGGGGGTTATTTAAGAACGGCTAGCGCCAGGTAGTGCCTCGTATTGGCAGGCAGCGTCTGGTGAACGCTGGGAGCTGTATGCAATGCTACATTTAAGAAATCGAATCTGGTGAGCGCCTCTAACAGCGCCATGTAGCGTCATATGTATTAATCCAGGCGGTTCAGTGTATAGCGCTGACGCTCTAGGCTCAGCAGTGCCATGTAGTACCTGTCGCTCTGTAGCGCTCTCCCATACATTTCAATGGGCAATTTAATTTTTTTTTTGCTCAAATCATTGTGTGACCTCTCCTGGCTGCAAACAAACACTTTATTACATTTTTTGGACTTTTTATATTTTTATGCAGAATTGTCATTGTCAGGTCTGGCATTAAAGTGTTATTGTCCAAGTGTTAAAACAATGTCATTCCATGTGTTTTCGCTTTGTTACTGCTATATGTGTTCAAAAACAGACTTTAATCACACAGCGTCAAGTGCTCTATGCTACAGCGCCCAAATTTAGAGCACTGACGCTGTGTGTGTGTAGCTTTTTCTTGAATATGGTGTTGAGTGCCGGACGCACTGAGCTGGCGCGACCTCTCGCTCGCTGCAGCACTATACTGTTGTTACAGCACCCAACACACATCACAGTCATCAATGCTTGCCAGGTTACTACAGCGACCACAACGCTAGGTTACAGCCCCCGATGTCCGCTTACAGCGTCTACTAGCGGTTGCTCTAAGCGCTGCTATACAGACGCTCATCTGGCAATACGTGATGCTAGTAGTGACTCATCCTCCACATGTACCATTGTGCTTATAAAAAGGCAGAGGTCTCATTTAACTAAATAATGTATTTTAAAGCAAAAAAAAAGATTTTTATATACATTAAAATATTTGAATATGACACTAGTGACAGCCAAGTGTTCCTTTTGTGGTCCATGATGCTGTTGCTGGCTACTTTCACAGTGTTCTTTTCCACCACATTGCGGTTGAAACACATTAGTTTAGCTCACTTCACCAAAGTGTACAACGCTAGCAGCAGCGCTGTGGTGGTGGCCCCATAGGCCTCCCTATAGTAACTGTAGATGTGAGGCCCCCTAGCGGCGCAGAGGGACGGTAGACCTATAGGGAGGCCAGAGGTGAGGACCGGTGGCGGCAGAAATCAGCAACAGCAATGATGTATCCGAAGCTGGAGACTAGGAAGATGCAAAATATGCAGCTGGGGACAGTAGGGAGTAACACGAAGTAGGTTGAGGCCAGCAGCAGCAACAGCGAAAACCATTGGGAGCAGCAGGGACTATTAGCAATGTACCAGGTGGAGGTGAGTACTGAACTGAACCACAGCGAGAACGCACGTGATTTGCCCTAAATGCACAACCCATTGATTTCTATGGATTATGTTGCCAACTCAGGACTAGGGATGAGCGAACCGGTTCGGACGAACCGGAATTCGCTCCGAATTTCAGGGAAAATTCGATTCGGCACGAACCGGAATTGTTTTTGGTTCGTGCCGATCGAATTTTCCCTGAAATAAAAAAAAAAATGCCGGCATGGTGGGAGCGGGCAGGCCGGCGCCGCTCTCAGCTGTCATCAGAGGACGCGTCATCAGAGGGCCGGCCTCCACGCTCCGACCATGCAGGTAAGTGTTTGCTTTTTAAACAAATGCCGGCATGGTGGGAGCGGGCAGGCCGGCTGCGCTGTCAGTGGGCCGGCTTCCGCCGCCCGCTGACAGCGTAGCCAGCCTGCCCGCTCCCACCATGCCGGCATTTTTTTTTTTCAGATGAGCGATTCGTGAAAGTCCGATTCGGGCAAACCCGAATTTCTTGGGAAAATTCGGCGAATCGCCCGCATCGAAGTTTCAAGAAGTTCGCTCATCTCTACTCAGGACACTAATATTAAAGTGCTTATTTATTACAATGGACACAATCCCCTTAATGCCTTTGTTGCATTGGAGTACTGCAACGAGACACGCATAAAAAAAGACGTTTGTTCTGATCAAACTAATCAATAAAGAGCTTAGACATGGCTGTAACTAAGACCAGAACCAGTACTGATTTTTCTGTTTTGGATGAACAGCCTGTAGCGCCCCCCAAAACAGAAAATAGGCCACAATCACCACAATGAGGTCACAGACAGCTACATGAGTATTACATTTGCTATAACTCAGGGTATTCCAACCATTTTCTCATCAAGTACCAATTTCCATTTTTCATTAATCACAAGTACCACCTGGTGGTACATGAGGGATGTTGTCCACCTAAGACTGTGTTAAAAATGCACAAATAGCCATTTGCATCACCATTTGGTGCAGTTTTTTACTTAATGAGCAAATCAGGCTTGAGTAAAGTATAGATGGCAGCAGAAGATGTTAGGGGGCAGATGGTCAGCAACCTCTCTTAACACCACCTAAAAGGGTCTCAATACCACTGGGTGGGAACCCCTGCTCTAACCCTTCCCATTTTAATCCATAAAAAATAATAGTCATCATGTCTATTCTGGGTTTTTAACATGCAGTACAATTCTAGCTGCTTGTAGCAAACACACACCTTACATTAGACCTCATGTGGTTGGACTACAAGCCTATTATCACCCAGGCCAACTTATTAAGGTTACATTCATTAGTTTTGTAGTGGTTTCAGAGCAGCAAATAAATGAGCAGTTACACCATAAAGCATGGAGCTACATTGCCTAGTATCCAACTCTGCACAAGCTGAGAACAGCGAGTAGCAAATAGTCCTGGGGAAATTCTTTTTTTACCTATGTTGAATTTGAACATTGACATTGTGTGTGTTGGTTTCTCAAAGATAAGACAATATTTTTCTATATTAGTAATCTGCATCATCAGAATTTTAGGAGAGAATTTAGTCTTATTGTCCTTAGGGGGAAGGGTATGAGGGGGAGGAGTGTATATTTAGTACACGCCCCTCCCGGAACACAATAAGGAATCTGTCCTATATAAAGCCCCAGTTTCTTCAGCTACTTTATCTGCTCTCCAACTCCTATCACAATGAAAGCTGCTCTGCTTTTGTGCATTGTGTGCTGTGTACAGCAAGCTGTTACTCTGCCAGGTAAGGTATCCTCTCCTTTACTTTTACTGTCTCAGTTTGTTTTCTCAGATTACACCAGGGGATTATTGTAGTTTATTGGCAATTATAGAGTTTTAGCTTGCATTGATTGGACACAACACTGGGTTCCTTTTCTAATATTTCTATATAGAGAACAGCTGTTTTTTAGCTGTTAAAATTAGCTTGCTATAAATATTATATGTATATTTTAGTAATGCAATTATTGTTCCACCTGAGACTTAAATATCGGAAAACAAACAAGCCCATTATAAAGTAGACCTTGCTAACCTTGCTTATCAATTACTGCATATAGTATGGTGGTCTATTTGTTAAATTAGGGTGCTATTAGTCACTAATACTACTGGAGGGTAGGTACCTAATATTCCTATTATCCATTCTGTAACTTTGGTATCTATCACTAAATCCAAACACACACATAGTGGAACACAATGTTTTCTTCCATTTAAATTAAATGTATTTAAGAAGTTTAGAAATAGCAGTGGCCTATGATGACCTGAAACACATTTAGATTCATTAGGTTCAATTTTGATGAGTTAGAATTTCCTATAGATTGCTGTTCCTAACTTCTAAAATATAATCATTCTCTCTGAAACCATCTGTACCCCATCTTTAGAGCTGCCACCTTGTGGTTGCAGGGGATTTCTTTTCAATTAGAAGAATTGTTTTTACCCTGTATTGTTTAATGAGTACGAAAATCTCCCAAAATCCAACCAGAGCCATTTGCCGTACATATTGAATGCTTGCCAAATGGCTCTGATGGCAATAGGGAGCACAAGCGGACACATCCCCAGTAGGCACGTGGGAACACAGCCCAAAAGAAGTTGAGTTTGGTTGATGGTAAAGGTAGACCACATGGTCCATCTAGTCTGCCCTTATGTGTGTATGTTCTCTTTATCTTAGGATAGATGGATGCTTATCCCAGGCATCTTTATATTCATCTACTGTTGGTTTTTCAACCGTTTTTTTCCCAAGCATCTACTACTCTTTCTGTTAACTATTATTTTCTGACAAAGAGGAAGCAGATTGCTCATCTGATACCAGTGTATACATATTAGTTCTTAGAACTGCAATGGATAACTAATTTCTATCTCCTTCTTTATCCTTACAGTGACGCCAAATGATGTCCAAACAGGGAAAGATCAGAACGACCCATTAAATGCAGGTGAGTAGCTCATTTTCCTGAGCACTGTACATACTGCCACAACAACTGCCCAGGGTCTAGCTTCTAGTATGGGGGGGGGGGGGTGGATCCTGGCTCATTGTCTGAGCTGGGAACTTTTCTTAGAATCGTTTTGGCAATTTCAACAAAAATGTCTAAAAGGAAGCAGCAGTGTAAAGTTTCATAAACACTCAAGCTTGAATGTAACTTATAATATGTACCCATAACATTCCAATCTGATCTGACACGGGAGAAATTACTATCCTCTCAACTACAAAATCAAGGTTGCCTTGTTGCCTCACCTTATTCAATTTTTGGTAAGCCACTGACCTAGTACAGCTGTATATCTGTTGTGACAAAATGATGTCATCAAGCTCCCGAACTCATCTAATTGATTTTTTCTTATGTAAATGTCAATTTCACTAACTGTAATCTGTTGCTATTGGCAACTGTACACAACGTCTTTAGACAAGATCTACAGGAAGAGAGAAGTAACCCCTGGAAACACACAATGCTGCCTATATGGGCATTGCTGAGGTGAGGGAGTTCACTCACTCTTACATATGCCCATCAGCAACGTTCTGTGTGTACAGGACTCACATCTCTCTTATTGTAGATCTTGGTGTACAGTTGGCAATGGCAACAGGTTGCATGTGGTGAAAACTACTTCCATAAAACACAGAACTGCTAACATAAGACAAAAATAGATAAGCTCAGCACATTTTGGACATCATTTTGCCACACAAATATATTTAATTCCATTGAATTCCAATTCCATTGAAAGCGGACTTTCCTTTTAAGTATACCTGCAGATTGGACATTGCTTATTAATATATATATATATATATTATATATATATATATATATATAAATTATATATGTATATATATAAATATATAGACATAGTGCATAGTCCCAAGTAGGCTTTCTGAAACTGACTCACAATAGCTCTGGATACCCTGGACGGGTATAAGGAAAAAAACAAACTTGACTACAGTTGCGCTTTGGTTGCCCGTCCACTACCCTCCATACTTTTCTTTCAGCTGATATCTACAAATCGTTAGAAGCACCCCCTCCCCCACACTGCAATAATGTGATTGTGAAATTAAGATCTACACACGCATGCAAACGGCTAGGTGGACATCCGGCCCCATAACCTAAAAGGACATTTTATTGGAATGGTTTCAAAATATCTCTTCATTTTTTCAGATACCAGTCCAATGCAAAAAAATGGAATTCTAAATGATCTCTTTGAAGAAAGGATGGAGGAGCAAGGTTCAGGAGAAAATGTTTCTGGAAATGAGGTTGAAGCAAATGGACAGAGCCCAAATCAGAACAACTCCGAAACCAGTCCAACTAAAGACCAAATCACAGAAATTGAAAATGTACATAAAAGGATCCTTGGTGCACTTACAGATGGACTTTTAGGTTCTAATGGGCTTCTAGGTGGACTTTCTACAGGAAATGTGGGTAAAGATGGACTTCTAGCAGCAACCCTAGGTGAGCTTACTAATGGAAATCCCGATTTAAATGGACTTCTAGGAGTACTTTTGGGTTCAGGTTCCAATGGGCCTCAAGGTCTACCTTCAAGTTCTATTGGAAATCCTAGTTCAAATGGACTTCTAGACAAACTCCTGAATTCTAATGGACTTTCAGGTAAGCTTTTAGCTTCTAATAGAAATCCAAGCTCAAATGGACTTCTAGGAGTACTCTTAGGTTCTAATGGGCTTCTAGGTTCTAATGGAAATCCAGGTTCAAGTGGCCCCATCACATTTGTGCTTGACATAGTTAACCAGCAATTAAAGCAATTGGGTCTTTAATTCAAATGATATTTTGTTATATTTTAAATTACTCTTTGTTCTTTTACTCTTTCTTGTTGTGTGCCCTTTTTGTTAAGTTTTTTTTAAATAAATATTTTTAACTGAGAAGAGTGTCTGTCATGTTTGAAAAAGGTTAGGCCAGTTATAAGCAATGTTCCCTCTAAGCCATGGCAGCTGCTGTGCAGAGTAGTGAGGGAGCTGGGCAATGTCCCATGATAGGTGGGCAGCCTTACCAGTGGATCAGTGGGTGCATTCGGCGCCGGGCATCACCCTCCTGCCAGTTTGCCAGGCCACGTGCATGCACAACCCCCCCCCCCCCCCCCGAACTCCAACACATAGCCAGCACTGCTCCTGTCAAAGACAGGCAGTAGACCAGCAGGGGGAGTCGGAGCAGGGCTGGCAGAACTGCACACGCCATTGCGCCATTGCTGCGGTGGCGGCAGCGACAGATGGGGAAGGGATGCAGAGCCCCGCTGGGCAACCAATGTTAAAAAAAAACATGACAGCTGCGTGTACACCAGGAGGAGGGAAATGACAGTGCGGGGCTGCGCACCATAAAGGGAACACTGGTTATAGGTATAGAAATTGTTGGAATTTCTTACCGCTGTCATTAAAGTGGCTAAAAACACATGCCAACCGGCCCAGGAATCTATGATCAATTCCTCCCCCCCCCCGGGCATCGAAAACAGGGATGCCCCACTGTGTGAAACCCCCCAGGTCGCCCCATTCACTTACCTCGTTTCCCAGTCCAACGGCGCATGCGGCCGCATCCCGTCATCCCTCTAGCAGGGTGCATGCCCGCTCCAGGCACTTGTGATTGGCTGGCGCGGGCACGCTCCCTGTTAGAGAGAAGTGGAGGATGTGGCCCCCAGGGCACTCAGAGCTGCAACTCTTAGACGCGCAGTGGGACTGGGAAGAGGCGGGTTGGTCTCACGTCCTTGGGGGGGTTTCACTCAGCGGGACACCCCCAATCGGGGGCCACAGGGGGAAGAACCAAAATACAAGATAGTCAAAATCCTGGGTTTTGGCCCACTTTAAGCTCTAAGACAAACCTTAATGCCTTTATTTAACAAAAAGCACAATGAGCATACACATGCAAGCTCATTTAGCTCCGTGGGCTTGGAACACAGCTCTAGGTCACCTTCCTCTGAGTCCTTTGCTTTAACAGCAGTGTCTCTGCCCTCTGGTAATCTGTGCTCCCTGCACTAGGGTAACCTTTTTCAGCCATTCAGTGGTCTCACACCGACTTGGCACCTGTCTGTAGGCAACACAAGCCCCACCAGCGCCCAGGTGCATGGCCAACATTAGGGAATTACAGGGGATAGTCCTGTATGAGGCATGGCCAGTTACTACCTCTACTAGGGACCTGGCAGACTTTTTTGGGTCTCTTTCATAGGTTGAGAGTACTAAAAGCGGACACAAAGGTTTCTCTTCACATCTAAATGCCACCTGTTACCGTTTTTTAGTTCCCTTTATCACACTCACCTCCTTTTCTGCTGGGCCTTTGTGTGCCTGAGAACCAGAAGCTACAGCACAAACCACTGGACCCGGAGCATCCTATTAGAGGAGTTAAGTCCACACCAAGGTGTGTACTTGAGATTTAACTTCTGGTTCCCAGTGCACAAAGTCCTGGCAGGAGGGGGGGGGGGGTGTGCATGCTGGGCTGGGGCAACAGGAGGGGATGTTTAGGCAACCTACGGGGAGCCTGTCCCACAGCAAAAACACCCAAAAGGGTATGGGGGTGTAGTTTTGCTTTCAATTCATCCAAACTATTAACTAGATTTATTTTTGTTTTGGCTTTGCAATTTTGCTAAATTCAGTTTCACACCAAAACACAGTTACCCCAGTGTTGTGTACAGTGCTTTACCAGCCTTGTTACAGGCCTCGTCTGACTTGCCAAAGGGCTCTCGTCCATAGGTGCCACTACCAGAGGGCTTCGTTCCTTCTCCTCCCTCCTTCGTTACATCTCCACCAGCCAAAGTGGAGGCCAGCATCAGGATCCACAGGTAGCAAGAATGTCTACTGAGAACAGGAGACCTCAGTGAGAACCAGAGGCTACCTGGCGGAAGCTTTACCTTCCTCCATTTCCCTGCAACATGAGGCCTTTCCTATTTGGCATATCCCTGCCCTGCAAACCCGGAGTCAGAGGTGTATGGCCTGTTATGGCAGCCAATTGTGTGACCAACGGTGACCACTCATCCCCAATGGGCGCTGCCATGCTGCCGAAATACATCAAATATTGTTTGTAGTATAATTGCTACAGATATACTTTCTTCAGGTGTAAAATAGATAATGTCTCATTCACAAGTTAAAGCGGACCTTCACCCTGAATAAGAGCCTATATTATATATTTCCCACACCCAGTACATACAGACTGTCCACTTTAAAAATCATCCTACCTGCATCTACTGCATTTTCTAAGCATTTAAAAAGGTGGAAGCCTGTGGAGTCTCAGGCTGCCTGCAGACAGGAGTACAGCTCGGACCCGCCCCCTGCACATTTCACCCCTTTCCTCTCCTCAGCATGTGATGCTTCTCAGGCAAGATGGCGGCGCCCATATCCATATCCAGCCCTGCGGGGAAAAGGATAATAAGTAAGGGATATATTCATTTTAGATGCTGGGAAATAGTTTCTTAAGGGGTTGGGGCTTTTGATTAAATGATGCTGAAGGTCCAGTTTAAAGACCAAAAACTAAAAAACCTATACTCACCAGACTGTCACTCGTAGCCCAATGCGCCAGATCTTACCTGATCAGTGGATCCATGTCCCGTGCTTCCTGCTCAATCGCGCGTCTCTTTCTGTGTCCTCTGACGGGGAGGCGTCCTCCCGCCATCAGTCACTGTTAGCTGGCACCGCATTCACTGCAATGGAAAGGGGTGTGTTAGGCCTTCACACACCTCTATTCATTGAGACACTTGGTGAGTATTGCATTTTTTTGCTTTTGGCTGAAAATGTTGTTAGTTACCTTTTTTACAGATGTGTAGCATAGATGTCATTGGGGGGGGGGGGGGGGGTCAGTGGTGGCCTTGTTTGGGTTCACTTTTTAAAAAAGCTATGTGCTTTGAGCAATTAAAGGATAAGCATAACATTCCCTCAAATGAAAACTTCAGCTACCTACAGCTAAGACACCGGCTAAACTCACTAGCTAAGCTTTCACCACAGTACAAGTAACTTAATGCTTTCTAGAAAGTTTGTGCCACTGATTCAGTGGCTCCCAAACTAGTTTCAATACTTTAAGAACACTTGAACCAATTACCCTCCCCCACAGCTCACTCTTACCTGACAGCCTGGGAGACTGACCTGGGAAGTCCAAAACCTCTTTAGAGTTGGAAGGCAATGTGATCTACGATCTCCTCAAGTTCCATCAATGTCTACACACTGGAAACAGCATATAAGGTGTTGTTTAGCTGGTACTTGGTCTGAGTTGAATCAACCACATGTTCCCAACCCACTCTTTTAGGGGATGCCAGACAGAACTAGACACGCTCCACACTTACTCTTCATACTCTATACTCTTTATCTTAGGATAGATGTGTGGTTATCCTAGGCTGACTGTCGATTTTTCAACTACCTTTGCTGGAAATTTGTTCCAAGCATCTACTACTCTTTCTGTAAAATAATATTTTCTAACATTGCTCCTGATCTTCCCCCCGACTAGCTTCAGGTTGTGTCCCCTTGTTCTATCATTAAGTTTCTTCTTAAAACCACTTCCCTCCTGAACCTTATTCAATCCTTTCACATATTTAAAGGTCTCAACCATGTCCCCTCTCTCCAATCTTTCCTCCAGACTGTACACATTAAGTTTTTTAAGTCTCTCCTGAGTTTTAAGTTTAAGCCCTTCTACTATTTTTGTTGCTCACCTTTGGACCCATGCTATTTGAATAATGTCTTTTTGCAGGTAAGGTCTCCTGAACTGCACACAGTATTCTAACTATGGCCTCACCAGGGCTCTATACAGCGGCATCACAACCTCCCTCTTCCTACTGGTGATGCCTCGAGCTATGCAGGTGAACATCCTTCTTGCTTTTTCCACTGCCTGGCTACATTCATCTTGCAGCTTTCAGTAATCAGTATCCCTAAATCTCTTTAGGGATAGAGTCAACGTTTAAAAAAAAATTGCTGCTGACACTTTCATTACAAAAAAACATGCCGGAGGCCTACAGCATGTGTTTTAGGGATGAAATAAGCCTGTTAGTGAGTGAAATTGGCAGTTTGCTCCAGCTTTTTGGTGGAGGAAAATCACTCTTGAAATGGACACATTTGCGCCCACATTTCTGCCCTCAAAACCCCCCATGTAACTAAAGTCACCAATTTGCACTTGCGGAAGATTACAAGCTCAATTTTCTGCTTTGGAGCCCGCGCTGGCTTAAATTTCCACCTTAAAATATGCATTTCACATTTTGACACCCATGAATCAGAAGCCTGAGCATTACTTGGCACTGAAAAAAGTACACAAATGTACTTAGGGTCAATTCATGGTCGGAGCACCAAATCCCCAAACCAAGCTCAAACAATTCTGTGCACGTGGAGAACACACCAAATTTCATGTGCGCGGGCTGAGTGAGAAATTCCTTTCTGATGCCTAACACCTGAAAAACCTGAAAATTGCATTTTTCCAGCGCTTAAAGGAGCAGTATCGCAGATTTTTCTTGGTGACTTATATTTAAATGGTATTTTGAATGTAGGTAAGTGTTGGAGTAAGAATTACAAATTTAGAAAAAAATGATGTCTGTGTTGAGCAGCTGGAGACTAATAGCTCATGTTTATGTCTTCTGAGTGTCGGAGTCCGACACTCTGGCCTGTTCCATGCTGAGGAGAGGGGTGAAACAATGTATCAAAGTATCAGCTGGCAGCCATCCAGCATCAGATAACAACATTGCAACATTGCCTGGCCAGAACTTGTAAATCTAAAACAGAAAGAAAAGCTCGAGAAGTCATTTAGCTGATTTTGACAGTTTTGACAGTTTTCCCTTCATGTTGGCTCTGCTGCAGAATCTTTCAGTTTACCATTTTCTCTTTCATGTTCTTATTTTTCATTTTTCCATATGATCTTTCTTTCAGCTTTGTGTGTTTTGAGCAAAGCCCAACCCAGGATTTTCACTATCTGGAGTTTTGTTTTGTGCCCCTAGGGGCATCCCGACTTGGGATGCCCTGATATGTGAAATCCCCAAGTTCGCCTGTGAAAACGTACCTTTCCCTGTCCCACAGCGCATTCGCTGGCTCTCATCCAATCAGCTCTATTTGCACGTAGATGTGGAGCCTGAGCAGTAACCTTCCTGGCCGCCCGGCCTGTCTAAATGACTATCTGCGTGAGCGCGCCAGAAAAATGGGGGGAACTGTGGTTATCCAGGGGTTGTTTCACACAGTGGGGCATCCCGATTTAGAATGCCCAAGGGGCAAGGTCAATGGCCGGGTCTTATAGGCTTCAGGGTCGGCCACTCAGGGTTTTGTTCCACTTTAATACCTTTTAGATTTTCCTGCACAGTTATTCAAAGAAGAATTTCAGTCATTTTCAGTCAGTTTAGTTTATTTTGTATAGATTTTACACATTTGAGTCACCTGGTCTAATAACAAAAGCAGCACCTCACACACACACACACAGCCGTTACCACTGATTACAGTGTCAGCCTCTGAGGTAAAGTGTTGCTAGGAGACCAGTGGGCTAAATGAAGCAGCTCACTAAATACAAGCCAGCAGATCCCCCTATTCAGCAAATGGACTGAGCCATTGTAATTATGCAATTTAAATGAAAGGCATATATTTTTTCCTTTTTCTATCGCCAGATTATTTATACACATGTTAGAAGCTATTGTGTGGTTTGATCTCTCCAGCTTCTGTGAATTCTGCGAATCTTTATTCATCATTTCGGAGTGCATTCTCTCGAGAACCTGTGTTCTCCATTTTTGTGGGGGTGGTTTTTTAGGTTAACCTTTAGCGTTTTTTTGTCCAATGTTTTGTCACAGATGTTCTCTTTAACCCTCACTCCCCTGTTTGGTTTGCATGTTAATGCTTAATAGTTTAACTATCATTTTTTTATTGCTTGTGTTTTTGATAAACTTTCCCGATATTCACATTTTTGTTGTTTTACCTTAATTCTTTCTTAACTTTTTGTAACATTTTTTTTCTACCCAAAGCCAAAAAGGGTTCAACCCCTGAAAAGAACTTGTGGCTGACACTTTTATTGTTAAACACATGCCGGATGCTGCTGCCATGTGTTTTTGGAATTAAATATGTCTGGCAGTTACCTCCACCTATTTGCTGGAGGAAATTCAGTCTTCAAATTGCCACATTTGCTCACACTTTTCTGCCCTCTAAACACACCATTAGGCGCTGGAGACAGTTTGGGCACCAAAGTTTTGAGACGCAATTTGCGCTTTGGTGGGGGCATCCTATTTTGCCCATCATGAAACATGCAAAAGCCCAAGTATGACTTGGCTCTCCTAAAAACGTAAGCAAATTTGTTGACGCTTGGCCATGAATTGACCTTATTGTGTCTCAAATGTTATCTTGTGGCAGAACTGGACACATACATCCATGTACTTTTAAAAGAAAAGTCCACAATTTGTGGAATTTTTGGAAATGTGTATATTTTATGTGCCAATATGATATTCTCAAGTTGCTGCGCTGATCAAGTATTTTTTATTTCTTATGCTACTTAAAGTGGACTGAAACTAAGCTTGATCGGCCCAGGAATCTATACGATTGCCCGCTGTGTGAAACCTCCCAGGTCGCCTGCTACACTTTCCTTACTTCCCAATCCAATGATGCATGCGCGGGCCGCGGCCACATCCCCACTATCCCTCTAGCTGGGCGCGTGCCCGCGCCGCCATCTTGGCTCAGTAGTATCATCTACTGAGGAGAGGGGTCAAAAGTGCAGGGGGCGGGGTAATAGCTGTGCTTTGCACAGACAGAGCAGATCTGGGGTCAGGAAAAGGTCAGCAATCCTAGAATGCAGAGCGGCACAGTCAGAAGACACTTCCTGTTTGCAGGCAGCCTGCACCTCCATGGGCCGCCATCTTGGATGTTTAAAGTGTCAGAAAATGAAATAGATGCAGGTAGGATGATTTTTAATGTGGGCAATCTGAATGTACAGCATAGGGGAAACATATAAGATATGCTCTTATTTAGGGTGAAGGTCCACTTTAAGTCTTTTGCTATGAGGCCTTGTAAAATCTATCTATACCTTTGTGTGTGTGTCTATGTGTGCTCTGTGTGTGTCATGCAAAGAATAGGAGGAATTGTGTGGGGCCCCACCAGGCTTTTTGCCCAGGGACCTCCACTGCACCTAAAGCGGACCAAAACCCACATTTTTAACTAGCATCCCCTGAATTGCTTCCCCCCATGAGGATTACTTTTTGCCGATTTTCACTGCTCCTGCTTTACTCTAATCCCAGATAATGGCGCCTGTTTTAGCTGTATAGCTCCGCCTCCTCCATTCATTGCCACTGTTATGTGTGGCAATGATGTCATAGCCACACCGATGTAATGACTGATCACCTGCCATCTTACACACAGGCACAGCAAATAAATCAGTGTTCCAGGAAAATTTGTAAAAAAAAAAAAAAATAAACCCTAAGGGTCAAGTTAGGGGTTCCCACATGTTCCCCAAAAACCCAGGCAAAAGGCAGCACCACTGAGGTATAAAATGTTATCAAATATTTATTTAAAGCCAAAAACATGGAAACACTAATGACACCAGCTAAAAACATTTACACAAAGGACACAAGGGGGCGCCAGCATCATGTCCTCCAAGCTGTAATCTATTTTTTATATCCCATACTGTCCAGTCAGTCAATGTGCATATAACTTTAAATACCCCAAATAATTATTAATAAAAGAATACTCCTAACTCTTATTGTGCAGTAATATATTATCTATAAAGTGCTAGTGCTAAATATGCTAGTGCAAATTAATATAAGGACAAGCCCGGGCAGGTAGAATACATACACATACAAATATCAACCATATAATAAGAGGGACAAACCACCTGGGGGACCCCCCTCGAAGTAACTGCTGCCAACGCGTGTCGTGACGCTCCTATGTCACTTCATCACGGTGAAAAGGTAATGTCCAGTCAGTAGGATCCCCTAGAATACACACCTGCCCCGTTCCCACGCCTCTCCGAATCACCCGGGATCGGCTTCCGCCGATCGCACTCCGGCAAGAAGTGCGTCAGCGCGCCCGACAGTGCATCGGACCGCATGACGCACTTCGGCCCGGGCTTTAAATAAATATTTGATAACATTTTATACTTCAGTGGTGCTGCCTTTTGCCTGGGTTTTTGGGGAATGTGTGGGAACCCCTATCTTTTCCCTTGTTATGTGTGCAATTTGCACTAATACTAGATCCAGACGTGAGCACACGTTTTATTAGTTCAGCTGGTGCGATTCATTTTGTTTTGTAGTTCTACACCCTAACAAGGGAATATCGACAGGGGCTTTGGCAAATGTATTTTAGTGGGTTTTGGTCCACTTTAAAAACGTACTTCAGTCATTCTGACTGGACTCTTTAATATGCAGAAGCAGGGCAGCCCGGGTCAGGCTGCCCCACCTGGAAGGGGGTCCCTGGAAGGTTGGGGATGGGTGGGTTAGTTGAAAATGGAAGGGAGGTTTATTGGGGGTTGTGCAGTGTAGTTGAATTATGTAAGGAGGCTACTAAGTCTCCCCATAGGCTAAGAAATATAGTAAGTAAAAATGCCTCCTTGCTACACAGGGGTTAACTGGAGTACAGCCCACTCCCCTGATTGGTTAGTTTTCAGAGGGTATAAGAGGGACATAAGGGGGTGGGGCTGAGGAATTCTAGGCAGTCTGAAAGATCTGAGAGGAGAAGTATCCCTGATGTCCGGGTGGTGGAAGTTGGCCCTGGTGAGGCAGCCCGATGTAGAGGAGGAGCTGAGTACCTGGAAAGTGGGTACCAGACTGGTGCAGGTATGGAGCCTGCCACTCATCCATAAGCAACTGGAGTGAGGATGTGAGTGGAGGCCTGAAGTGTGATCTGAAGTTTGATGTGAAGCAAGGATGAATTGTTTGTCAATGCCTGAAAAGGAGGTGCATCCCTCAGTTGAAACTGCAGTCTGTCTGTGTGCGAGTTCCTTCTCCAGCCCGCCGGTGTCAAAAGTGACTGTTCGGCGCTCCAGACGCGCGAATACCAAGACTTCTTGCAGACAAGCGTCCAGCTTAGCGTACAGCTGCTGCTAAAGCGGATCAAAACCCACTGAATTGTGAAATACATTTGGCCAAAGCCCCTGCCGATACTCTCTTCTTAGGGCGTAGAACTATAAATGGGTATTACTGATTTTCGAATCATCCTGGAACACTGATTTTTTGGCTGTCCCTCTTTGTAAGATGGCAGGTGATCAGTCATTGCATTGGTGTGGCTATGACATCATTGCTACACACAACAGTGGCAAAGAATGGAGGAGGCGGAGCTTTACAGCTAAAACAGACGCCATTATCTGGGATTAGAATGAAGCAGGAGCAATGAAAATTGGTAAATGGTTCTGCTCATAGGGGGAGCAATTCAGGGGATGCAAGTTAAACATGTGGGTTTTGGTCCACTTTAAAAGAGGGAGTCTGGTCAGAATGACTGGAATTCCTCTTCAACCCTGGCTACATGCTGTTATTAGCATTTGTCACTGTGAGACGATGTGTACTTGATCCTTAATCTATACATCTACTAATCCTGAATTTGTCATATCTTAAAAGGTTAAAGTGGGACAAAACCAAGGATTTTGACTATCCTGGGTTTCGGTCCTTTCCCCCGGGTGCCCTGCTGAGTGAAACCCCCCAGATCACCTGACTGAACTCACCTCTTCCCGATCCTACGGCGCATGCACAGCCGCTCGTCCAATCAGTGCGCTTGGAGCCACTGATGTCACATCGTCTAAGGTCAGCAGCTCAAATGCCTGACGCGGGCAGGTGCCCTTCTAGAGAGATAGCGGGGATGCAGCCGCAGCTCGCACATGTGCTGTTGGACCAGGAAACAAGGTAAGTGTATGGGGTGCCCTGGGGGGGTATCACACAGCGGGGCATCTTGATTTTGGATGCCCCGGGAGGAGGGAGTCGATCGGCTCGGGAATCTCATAGATTCCCAGGCCAATCTCAGTGGGTTTAGTTAATTATATCCAAGGTACTGCATTTAACGTAGATCAAAAACCACTGAACTTAAAAAATACATTTAGCCAAAGTCCGGACCAATACTCCCGTCTTATAGTGTAGAAACTGAAGTAGATATTTTCACCTTTAACCGGACCTTCACCATGATTTATTGAAAAGCCCAAACCCTTAAAAAACTATTCCCCAGCATCTAAAATTAATATATTTTAAGTTTTTAGTCACTTATTTTTCTTAATATTCTTTCCCCCACTGGGCTGCAACTCTGTTCAGGACTTTAGGATATGGGCGCCGCCATCTTGACTCAGAAGCATCACACTTACTGAGGAGAGGAGAGTGGGATAAAGTACAGGGGGGGCGGGTTATAGCTGTGCTTTGCTCAGACACTTCCTGTTTGCTGGCTGCCTGATGTTCCATGAGTCGCCATCTTGGATGTTTAAAGGCTCATAACATGCAGTAGATGCAGGTAGGATGATTTTTAATGTGAGCAATCTGTATGTACAGGGTGTGGGAAACATATAAGACAAACTCTTATTCAGAGTGAAGGTCCGCTTTAAAGAGCTACAGCAGGCAAAGGTAATTGTTATACGATTGTGCCAGGTTATATTTCTTACTGTCTCAAACTGTTTTTTTTTTTTTTAATTAAAGAAGAAATGGTCCAGATATCAAGGTTTACAGGTCCAGCCAATGACATTCGCTTCTGAAAAAAGGGGGTGTGGCCCTTGGATCTGTGATGCTGCATAAGAATCAGCTTTATGCGCTGACAGCCATGTGATGAATATAGAAGAGGAGGAGGCGGAGAGAGGAGGGAGGGACCAGCAATCCGGTCCTTCTCTGCTGAGCTGATTGGGGGATGGGATGAAAAAGAGAATGTCATTGGCTGAACCTGTAAAACCCGATATTTCGGCTGTTTCGGCTTCAATTTAAACACAGAAAACAGTTTAGGACCGTGCTAAATGTAGCCTGATGCAATGGTGTAACAATTACCTTTGTCTGCAGTATCACTTTAACCTAATAATTTGTCTTGGAAGCCTGTTTTTATGTCCCTCTCTGCTAGCCCTTATATCATTATTCCACACCTCCCTGTAGTTCCTGTGATGTACCATGGCACCATGAGAGTTTGCCCTATTCCAGTCCCTGGCCATATCCTGCATATGCACCGTGGCTTTATCTCGAGGAGTGCCTTACACCAAGTCTGTACACCCAGAACAGAGAAGTGAGTCCTGTACATTCAGAACACTGCTGTTCAGCATGCGTACGGTTGAGTGAGCTCCCTCACCTCAGCAGCGGCCATAGCAGCAGTGCTCTGTGTGTACAGGACTAACTACTCTCTTCTTGTTGTAACCACTACTACTGGTAACCAAAACCAGATAAGCTCAGCACCTAAATGACTTCCTCTTGGCACAAAAAAATAAATTATTTCAAAAGTCGTAACACAAATCTACACCATTGCTATACTTATAACTGATCTAACTTTTTTCCCAACTTTCCACACACCCTTGTCAAATAAAATCTATAAATAGTATGAAAAAACATTTATTCATAAAACGTATAAAACACGCAAAATAAGGGGGTTACAGCAAAGTGTAAGTATATGACAATATAACATTTTAACATATTAAACCTGAATAGTTAAAGACCTATTTGTGTCAATATCTGAAATAGCTGGTTAACGGTGTTACGCACCGGGTGCGAAGAAGTGGACCCGCAGGGTCTGCAGAACTGTTTGGCAGATACCGCGTCAGGGGAGCGGAGTCTAAGGAGCCACTGGTTTTCACCAGAGCCCACCGCAAGGCGGGATGGTCTTGTGCGGCAGGTGACTCCCAGGTCGCTACCCCCCAACAGCGGCACAGTTCCACAAACTGCTGAAGTGACGTGCAGCAGAGACAAACAGTGGTCGAAGGAGAAGGCCGAGGTCAGGACTGGCAGCGCGGGTTCAATTGCGGAGACACAAGCCGAGGTCGGGACTGGCAGCGCGGGTTCAATTGCGGAGACACAAGCCGAGGTCGGGACGGGCAGCACAGGTTCGAAGGTCAATGGGAGAGCCGAGGTCATACACGAGGAGTCAAGCAATACAGCGATAATCATTCAGGGAACAACACCGAAGATCCGGCACAGGAAGTAAGGCAGGGTTTAATTTATAGGAAGAGCCAAAAAGGGATTGGATGGCAGAGACCAATTAACAGGGCCTTGGCCCTTTAAATCTGAGAAGGTTGACGCGCGCGCCCCCTAGTGGCCGGGGACGTGCGCGCAGGGAAGGCGGAACAGTAACAGAAGGAGGAAGCCGGCAGCCATGCCGGTCAGAGGAGGAAGCGCGGGGACCAGGTAAGGGGGAACCGCAGCCTGGGGGGCCAGCAGCGGACGCCCGGATGGCGATGGAGCGGGGAGCGCTGCAGGAAGGGGACGCAGCGCTCGCCCGAGGAGAGGCACGGAGGGGGGCGCTGCGCGGGGAAAACGCAGCGCTCGCCCTAACAGTACCCCCCCCTTAGGTCTCCCCCTCTTTTTGGGACCGAGGAAGTTTGAAATAAGGCTCCGATCGAGGATATTCTCCTCAGGCTCCCAGGACCTCTCTTCTGGACCGCAATTCTCCCAATCCACTAGAAAGTATCGTCTCCCTCTGTATGTTTTGGAAGCCAGAATCTCTCTCACCGAGAAGGCATCTTCGGTACCCGCGACCGGAAGTGGCTCCAACGTTTTAGAAGAGAAGCGATTAGTCGTCAGAGGTTTTAATAATGAAACATGAAAAGAGTTGGGAATGCGTAAGGAGGCTGGCAAATGAAGTTTGTAACAGACCGGATTAATTTGTTGCTTGATCCTGTACGGCCCTAAATAGCGAGGGCCCAATTTATAACTGGGTATCTTGAAACGAATGTACTTGGCTGAAAGCCAAACTTTATCTCCAGGAGAGAAAACAGGAGCGATTCTCCTTCTTTTATTAGCGCTGCTCTTCATGCGGGTAGAGGCTAGAACAAGAGAATGTCGTGTTTCACGCCAGATAGAGGAAAAAAACTGTGTTAAGTCATCCACGGCGGGTACCCCCGACTGTGTAGGTAAGGGTAGAGGAGGCAAAAGTTGGCGGCCATAAACAATGAAGAATGGAGATTTTTTTGTGGCTTCAGAATCTTTGAAATTATAAGAGAACTCCGCCCATGGCAAGAGATCGACCCAGTCGTCTTGTCGGGCCGAAACAAAGTGACGTAGATATTGTCCTAGAACCTGATTGACCCTCTCCACTTGGCCGTTGGACTGGGGGTGGTAGGCCGAGGAAAAATCTAATTTCACTTTTAACTGAGTACAGAGAGCCCTCCAGAATTTTGAAACAAACTGAACTCCCCTGTCGGAGACAATGTAGGAAGGAAGTCCATGGAGCCGAAAAATATGCTTAAAAAAGTTCTTAGCCAACTGAGGAGCGGATGGGAGTCCTGGTAGCGGAACGAAGTGCGCCATTTTTGAAAAACGATCCACAACAACCCAGATCACTGTATTGCCTTGAGATGGAGGAAGATCCGTGATAAAGTCCATAGCGATGTGAGACCAAGGGATTTCAGGAATAGGTAGAGGATGAAGAAGACCCGCCGGTCTTTGGCGAGGCGTTTTATTACGTGCACAGGTGGTACAAGCTTGCACGAATTCTGCCACATCCTTCTCAATGGAGGGCCACCAATAATATCTGGCAATAATTGCGTTAGACTTTTTGATACCAGCATGCCCGGCAATACGGGAAGCATGACCCCATTTTAATATTTGGAGGCGTCGGCGAACCGGGACAAAGGTCTTCCCAGGCGGAGCCTGCACTAGGGAGGCAGGAGCGGAATGAACCAAATGATCAGGAGATATAATGAACTGAGGAGCAGCGTCCACGTCTGTGACGTCCGAGGAGCGAGATAGAGCATCTGCCCTGATGTTCTTAGAGGCAGGCCGAAAGTGAATGCGGAAATTAAACCGCGCGAAGAATAGTGACCAACGAGCTTGGCGAGGATTCAAGCGTTGAGCAGTTTGAAGATACAAAAGGTTCTTATGGTCGGTAAAAATAGATATGGGGTGAAGCGACCCTTCTAGTAGATGTCTCCACTCTTCAAGAGCTAATTTGATAGCCAGGAGTTCACGATCCCCAATAGAATAATTTCGCTCCGCGGAAGAAAAGGTCCTAGAAAAGAACCCACAAGTATGATTTTTCCCTGAAGGAGACCTCTGTGTGAGAACAGCTCCTGCTCCAATGGAAGAAGCGTCAACCTCCAGAGAAAAGGGACGAGAAGGGTCTGGTCTGGTGAGCACCGGGCCATAGAGAATGTCCTTTTCAATGCTAAAAAGGCTGCCTCCGCCTGTGGAGGCCATGACTTGGGGTTGGCTCCCTTTTTGGTGAGAGCCACAATGGGGGCCACGATAGTGGAAAAATGGGGTATGAATTGACGGTAATAGTTGGCGAAGCCCAGAAATCGTTGAATGGAACGCAGACCAACAGGCCGAGGCCAATCTAATACCGCTCTCAATTTGCTAGGGTCCATTTGTAGTCCTTGGGCTGAAACAGTATAACCCAAAAAGGGCAGAGCGGTCTGGTGAAAGAGACACTTTTCTAATTTGGCATAAAGATGATGCTGCCGAAGGCGGGATAGTACCAGACGAACGTGCCGGTGATGCTCTTCGAGGGAAGAAGAGAAGATGAGGATATCATCTAAATAGACCACGACACAGGAGTACAACAAGTCCCGGAAGATGTCATTGACGAACTCTTGAAATACGGCAGGGGCATTACAAAGCCCGAAGGGCATCACCAAATACTCGAAATGACCGTCACGGGTATTAAAGGCAGTCTTCCATTCGTCTCCCTTGCGGATGCGGATCAGATTGTAGGCTCCTCGGAGATCTAGTTTGGAAAAGATCCTGGAGCCACGAAGACGGTCGAAGAGTTCTGGAATTAAGGGTAAGGGGTATCGGTTCTTTACCGTGATCTTGTTAAGACCCCGATAGTCGATACAGGGTCGGAGAGAACCGTCTTTTTTCTGTACAAAAAAAAAGCCTGCCCCAGCGGGAGAAGAGGACTTCCGGATGAAGCCCCTCTGCAGATTTTCTTGTATGTAAGTAGCCATTGCTTGGGTTTCGGGGACGGATAGTGGGTAGATACGGCCACGAGGAGGAGTGGTCCCAGGCAGGAGATCGATCGGGCAGTCATAAGGGCGATGTGGCGGAAGGGTCTCGGCTTGCTTCTTACAGAAGACGTCAGCGTAGGCCCGGTAAACTTCGGGTAGGCCCGGTAGAGATGTGGTAGGATGATCGGTTCGAACTGGTAAAGCTTTCAAGCAATTCTTGAGGCAGGTTGTACCCCACGCCTTGATGTCCCCAGTGACCCAGTCTAGGGTAGGATTATGAAGCTGAAGCCAAGGAAGACCCAATAGGATTGGGGAAGTACAATGGGGTAACACAAAGAGTTCCAAGTATTCCTGGTGAAAGAGGCCAATCTTAAGGAGCAAAGGCTTGGTACGGTACTGCACCATACAATTCAGTCTATCTCCATTAACTGAGGTGATGAATAACGGTTTGGCCAAGCGGTTAACTGCTATGTCATATTTCTTGATCAGGGAGGCCTCTATGAAATTGCCCGCCGAACCAGAATCCAGGAAGACCGGCAAATTAAGCACAGAGGCAGATGAGAGACAAAGCTGTGCAGGTACGGTAAATCTTGGAGAGGAAGCACACACACCCAGAGACGCCTCTCCCAACGAGTCTAGGTGCGCCCGTTTCCCAGTCGAGAAGGACGAATGGGGCAATCTCTTAGAAAGTGATCAGGACTGGCGCAATACAGACAGAGATTTTCATTTCTCCTGCGAGACCTCTCCACGGGGGTTAGGCGAGAGCGGCCGACCTGCATGGCTTCCACCTCTGGAGAAGATGGTACAGACAAAGGTTTCTGAAAGGTGGGAGCCAAACGGAACATCCTCCTGTCGCGTTGGGAATCTCTCTCCAGGCGAAGTTCCTCACGCCTCTCAGCAAAGCGTATGTCAATGCGAGTGACGAGATGAATGAGTTCAGAAAGGGAGTCAGGTATCTCTCGGGCCGCTAGAACATCTTTGATCTTGCTAGAAAGACCTTTCTTAAAACAAGCGCAGAGGGCCTCATTATTCCATGCTAACTCCGAGGCCAAAGTACGGAATCGAATAGCATATTCACCAACAGAAAGATCGCCTTGCGTTAAATTCAATAGAGCGGACTCGGCAGATGAGGCCCGAGCGGGTTCTTCAAAAACCTGACGGAATTCAGTAACAAAGGCCTGGAGGGTGAAGGTGAGAGGATCATTACGGTCCCACAAGGGAGTGGCCCAAGCCAAGGCTTTTCCGGAGAGCAGACTAATGATGAAGGCCACTTTAGAGCGTTCGGTGGGGAATTGATCAAACAATAATTCCAGGTGCATAGAGCACTGGGCTAGAAAGCCTCTGCACAACTTCGCGTCCCCCTCATATTTTGCAGGTAAGGAGAGGCGGATTCTGGATGAGGAAACTGCTGGAGACTGCGGTGGCGGCACCGGTGGCGGTGGAGAAGGCGACAGCTGCTGGGTCAAGAGTTGCTGCATCATAGCGGTAAGCTGATTAATCTGCCGAGACTGCATAGCCACCAGCGCTGGGAGTTCGGAAGTCTCCGGCAAGGGCACCTCAGCGGGATCCATGGCCGGATCTTACTGTTACGCACCGGGTGCAAAGAAGTGGACCCGCAGGGTCTGCAGAACTGTTTGGCAGATACCGCGTCAGGGGAGCGGAGTCTAAGGAGCCACTGGTTTTCACCAGAGCCCACCGCAAGGCGGGATGGTCTTGTGCGGCAGGTGACTCCCAGGTCGCTACCCCCCAACAGCGGCACAGTTCCACAAACTGCTGAAGTGACGTGCAGCAGAGACAAACAGTGGTCGAAGGAGAAGGCCGAGGTCAGGACTGGCAGCGCGGGTTCAATTGCGGAGACACAAGCCGAGGTCGGGACTGGCAGCGCGGGTTCAATTGCGGAGACACAAGCCGAGGTCGGGACGGGCAGCACAGGTTCGAAGGTCAATGGGAGAGCCGAGGTCATACACGAGGAGTCAAGCAATACAGCGATAATCATTCAGGGAACAACACCGAAGATCCGGCACAGGAAGTAAGGCAGGGTTTAATTTATAGGAAGAGCCAAAAAGGGATTGGATGGCAGAGACCAATTAACAGGGCCTTGGCCCTTTAAATCTGAGAAGGTTGACGCGCGCGCCCCCTAGTGGCCGGGGACGTGCGCGCAGGGAAGGCGGAACAGTAACAGAAGGAGGAAGCCGGCGGCCATGCCGGTCAGAGGAGGAAGCGCGGGGACCAGGTAAGGGGGAACCGCAGCCTGGGGGGCCAGCAGCGGACGCCCGGATGGCGATGGAGCGGGGAGCGCTGCAGGAAGGGGACGCAGCGCTCGCCCGAGGAGAGGCACGGAGGGGGGCGCTGCGCGGGGAAAACGCAGCGCTCGCCCTAACAAACGGATGCTACTAATTTAGATAGTATGTCATTTTGACCTCCACTAGGACCTAGTAGTCCACCCAAAAGCCCATTAGAGCCTAAAACCCCACCTAGAAGCCCATTAGGGCCAAATATGCCACCTAGGAGCCTATTGGGGCTAATAATGAACCACCAAGGACTCTTTTATTTAAAAGTCCCAATTCTGTGGTCTGGTTTTCACCTAGATTGAGTTCAGAACTGTTCTGTTGTTGGCTCTGTCCATTTGCTTCTATTTCCAATCCTGAAACATTTTCTGCTTGGTCCAGTCCACTTAATTTCTCTTCGGAACCTTGCTCTTCCATTGTTTCTGCAAAGCCACCTTTAAGGATTCCATCATTTATGTGACCGGTATCTGAAAGAAATCAAAGATTTAAAAAAAAAATCTTGACTCAATTTTTCCATATTTGATTTTGATAATGTGCTAATGCTGTGGAAGATGGTTTAAGTTATCCTTTCCAACTTTTTTAGGCAATTGTTAATTTCAGCCACACTCCCTCCATGAGGGATGGATAGGAGATAGGGTGTAACAGTTACAACAATAGAAACATTTTAAATAGGCAAATAAATAATTTATTGATGCAGATGTGCATATTACACCTCAAAAGGACACCAATAAGAACAAGGAGGGACAGGGGGACATGGACTCAAAAGAGGGACAGTCTCTCCAAATTAGGGATGGTTTGGAGGTATGATAGGTTCGCCTTAAAGAAATCCAACATACATTAACTCCTACTGTTAATTAACTGCCACAGTAAAACAAGCAGGGCCCTTTTCTCTTTCTATACTAGTCTGTTTATAATTCCCCTATTAAAATTGCCAACACCTGGGCAGTAGCTCTATCAGCATGTGTAATGCTAAGTATTGCCAACATCTCACCTGTAGTTTCCAAGTTGCCTTGATCTTTCTCTGTTTGGAAATTAGTTTCAAACACTGAATGGAGAGAGCAGGAGATGGTAAGTTATGGGTTCTGTCTCTATAACATGTAGTTTGAAAACACTGATAGTCAGATGAGTGATTAGCTTTGCCATTTTCATATTATGGGTATGATTGACACCTATTGTATTGTAATAATGTAGCTTTTATTAAAGGACCAATATCATTTTTCAGCTGGTCTGGTGGTGGGCTCAATATATTTACATCAAATACACTTCTGTGCTTCTCAGCTGATAAATCCATTACATTCTCCTACGGCAGGGTAAACATGTTACATTGAGATACACTGTGTGCTAAAAATTCATTACAGTTTATCACAAACTACTCTGCAGTAGGCAGAGAAGGGTCTGTGATGAAAACATATTCAGCCCAATATGAGAGGACCTGGCAAAAGGTGAGTTTACTGGTGATCCTGGGAGATGCACACAGTGGAGCATCCCAAAACAGAATGTCCCAGAAAGAAGGAACAAAACCCAAGATAATTAAAATCTTGTTTTTTGATCCTTTGTGGCATTTTTAGTGCTTGCCAGCTGCTTTGCATTTTAGGTAAAGTCACAAGAGGGATTACTATTAGAGATGAGCGAACTTTTGAAAAATTCGATTCGGCCGATTCGCCGAATTTTCAGGAAAAATTTGTTTCGGTTCTAATTTATTCACAACGAATTGCTATTAAAAACGGCTTTTTCTCTGCTTCCATAGGGTTGCAGAACGTTTTGCCTGGCTGTAACATGCATAGGATGCATGCTGGGTTAGTGAAATAATATTGTAAAGAAGTATGACATGCAGATCAGAGGTGTCGCTATTAGATTTGCTGTCGCAGAGCGTCACAATTACAGAGCCTTGAGGTGGCATCAGCATGATGAGCCCATATATTGCCTGAAAGACACACTCTGGACTTGGCAGCAGCATAGGGAGCCCATTTATTGCCGGAAAAACACACCCTGGAGTTGGCAGCAGCATTAGGAGCCCATATATTGCCTAAAAGAGACACTGGAGTTGGCAGCAGCATAAGGAACCCATATATTGCCTGAAAGACACACAGTGGAGTTGGCAGCAGCATAGGGAGCCCATATATTGCCTGAAAGACACACCCAGGAGTTGGCAGCAGCATTAGGAGCCCATATATTGCCTGAAAGACACATTGGAGTTGGCAGCATTATTAGGAGCTCATATATTGCCTGAAAAACACATTGGAGTTGGCAGCAGTATTAGGAGCTCATATATTGCCTGAAAAACACATTGGAGTTGGCAGCAGTATTAGGAGCTCATATATTGCCTGAAAAACACATTGGAGTTGGCAGCAGTAATAGGAGCCCAAATATTGCCTGAAAAACACACTGGAGTTGGCAGCAGTATTAGGAGCTCATATATTGCCTGAAAAGCACATTGGAGTTGGCAGCAGTATTAGGAGCTCATATATTGCCTGAAAAACACACTGGAGTTGGCAGCAGTATTTGGAGCTCATATATTGCCTAAATAAAACACATTGGAGTTGACAGCAGCATTAGAAGCCCATATATTGCCTCAAAGACACACACAGGAGTTGGCAGCAGCATTAGGAGCCCATATATTGCCTGAAAACACATTGGAGTTGGCAGAAGCCTAAGGAGCCAATATATTGCCTGAAAGACAAACCCTGGATTTGGCAGAAGCATTAGGAGCCCATATATTGCCTGAAAGACACACAGTGGAGTTGGCAGCAGCATAGGGGGCCCATATATTGCATTAAAAACACACCCTGAATTTGGCAGCAGCATAGGGAGCCCATATATTGCCTGAAAAACACATTGGAGTTGGCAGCAGTATTAGGAGCTCATATATTGCCTGAAAACACATTGGAGTTGGCAGCAGTATTAGGAGTTCATATATTTCCTGAAACACACATTAAAGTTGGCAGCAGTATTAGGAGCTCATATGTTGCCTGAAAAACACATTGGAGTTAGCAGCAGTATTAGGAGCTCATATATTGCCTGGAAAACACATTGGAGTTGGCAGCAGTATTAGGAGCTCATATACAGTATTGCCTGAAAAACACATTGGAGTTGGCAGCAGTATTAGGAGCTCATATACAGTATTGCCTGAAAAACACATTGGAGTTGGCAGCAGTATTAGGAGCTCATATGTTGCCTGAAAAACACATTGGAGTTGGCAGCAGTATTAGGAGCTCATATTTTGCCTGAAAAACACATTGGAGTTGGCAGCAGTATTAGGAGCTCATATAATGCCTGAAAAACACATTGGAGTTGGCAGCAGTATTAGGAGCTCATGTATTGCCCGAAAAACACATTGCAGTTGGCAGCAGTATTATGAGCTCAAATATTGCCTGAAAAACACATTGGAGTTGGCAGCAGTATTAGGAGCTCATATATTGCCTGAAAAACACATTGGAGTTGGCAGCAGTATTAGGAGCTCATATATTGCCTGAAAAACACATTGAAGTTGGCAGCAGTAATAGGAGCCCAAATATTGCCTGAAAAACACATTGGAGTTGGCAGCAGTATTAGGAGCTCATATATTGCCTGAAAAACACATTGGAGTTGACAGCAGTATTAGGACCTCATATATTGCCTGAAAAACACATTGAAGTTGGCAGCAGCAGCATTAGGAGCCATCTATTGCCTGAAAGACACACCCAGGAGTTGGCAGCAGCATTAGGAGCCCATATATTGCCTGAAAGACACACCCTGGAGTTGGCAGCAGCAGAAGGAGCTACCATGCATCAGCTACTCACATGCATCAGCTATTGGTGGGTGGAAATCCTGGCTGATTCATGCCTGATTCATCTTCACAAAGGTGAGTTTCTCCACATTTTTCGTGGACAGACAAGTTCTCCTCGCCGTAACTATGGCCCCCGCAGCACTAAAGACCCGCTCAGATGGCACACTACTGGCCGGGCAGGACAGCTTTCCCAGGGCAAGCTCTGCCAGTTGCAGCCACAAGTCAAGTTGGGCTGCCCAGAAGTCCAGCGGATTCTCAAGGTGCGTTGGCATGGTCATTTCAAGGTATGACACGACCTGCTGGTTCAGGCCCTGCTCCAGGTCTTCCTGCTGCTCATGAGTAGCCTCACTATGCGGGTGCAGAAAGCTACTCATTAGTGACCGAAGACTGAGGCTGCTGCTGATGGAGCTGCTGCTGCTCCTGCCACCCCTCCCAGCAGCCATGGCAGTGGAAGGTGAGCGCAGAGGTCCCCCTGAGTCAGACCTGCGAGAGTATGGACCATGGCGCAGATAGGCATCAGCCAACCGACTACGTAGAATGTCTTTGTAGTAGGTCAGTTTGTCCTCCCTCTCCATGTCTACATGTCTCCATCTCCACTGCATACTGCCACGGTGTGTCTGGGTCCTCTGTCTTGCCTTCCTCACAACCCTCTAGCTCCTCTGGCTGCTCCTGCTCCTCCTCTCCTGTCAGATGAATAGATAAACCACCCATTTCACCAAAACTAAACTGTGCTTCACTGTGCTCCTCCTCTTCCTCCTCCTCAGCTCCCACGGGGTTTATGTGGCCGTGAAATGTATGCGCCATGTCTCCAGTGCCCTGACCAGCCATGGTTTCCAACATGTGTTGTATTACATAAAGCAGCGGAATCACGTCGTTCATGCCGTAATCCTGGCGACTGACAAATAAAGTGGCTTCCTCAAAGGGCCAGAGCAAATGGCAGGTGTCACGTATGAGCTGCCACTGGTTTACATTAAAGTTACACAGGGGAGTCCCCCTATCTGCTTGGATCATCAAGAAATCATTGATGGCTTTCTCTGTTTGTATAGTAGTTCTAACATATGTAGGGTGGAATTCCAGCGGGTGGAAACATCGCAAATCAGACTATGTTGGGGGATACCGCTCTGACGCTGTAGCTCAAGAAGGGTGTGCTTGGCGGTGTAGGAGTGCCTGAAGTTCATGCAAAGTTTCCTTCCCGTTGTCAGGATGTCTTGCAGATGGGGGGAAGACTTCAGAAAACGCTTGACAACTAGGTTGAACACGTGTGCCATACAGGGCGCATGGCTCAGGCTTCCTTGTCGCAGAACAGACAAGATGTTACTCCCATTGTCAATCACCATGGTTCCCATTTGCAGTTTTCGTGGAGTAAACCATGTTTTGATTTCTTGATAAATGAATTTCAGGAGCTCCTCCCCTGTGTGACTCCGTTCGCCAAGGCAAACCATGTGAAGCACAGCGTGACACCGCCGTGCCCTGCACACATGGTAGGCTGGAGGGGCATTGAGAATTGACTGTACAGTGGAGGCTGAGGAGACAGCAGTGGATGAGGAGGCAGAGTCGCACACTGTGACAGGCAAAACGGCCTGGGAGCGTGGAGGTCGAAACGGTGTGACCTGTCCAAGTTGCTGTGCAGGAACCACATTCACCCAGTGGGCCGTAAAGGACATGTATTGTCGCTGCCGTGCACTTTGGTGCACACCGACAGGCTCAAGGACTGGCCCACCTTCTGCCTGACATTTTTACCGCTTTTAGGAGGGGAAAACAATACACTGCACTACACCAAGAACAGTATTTTTGTAATAGCAGGTGTGTAGAAAAGTTAGATCAAAATAGGCAGATCTAAAAGCTAATGCAAAAAGACACAGATGGTCTTACACAGGATGCCCCTGGTCAGAGTTAAATGCACCACAGGCAGTTCTAAAACATGTTTTTGTTCAAAATGTAAAAAAGGTAAAGATGCAGATACTCTTAAAAGCTAAGTGCTAGTATTCGGGATGCCCCCCTGGTGAAAGGCAATAGCTGCTTTAAACTTGAAAATCAGACTATTTAAAAAAAAAGGCAAAAGGTAAGTCGGCTGGTACTCTTAAAAGATAAGTGGTAGCACTGACAATGGCCCCTGGTGAAAGGCAATGGGTGTTTTAAATTTGAAAACCAGACTTTTTTTAAAAAAAGGCAAAAGGTAAGTAGGCAGGTACTCTTAAAAGATAAGTGGTAGCACTGACAATGGCCCCCAGTGAAAGGCAATGGGTGCTTTAAACTTGAAAACCAGACTTTTTTATACAAAAGGCAAAAGGTAAGTAGGCAGGTACTCTTAAAAGATAAGTGGTAGCACTGACAATGGCCCCGGTGAAAGGCAGTGGGTGCTTTAAACTTGAAAACCAGACTTTTTTATACAAAAGGCAAAAGGTTAGTAGGCAGGTACTCTTAAAAGACATGTGCTAGTATTTGGGATCCCTCCCCCCCCCCACCGGTGAAAGCCACTGGCTGCTGGCAATTTGACAATGTGACTATCTTTACAAAATGCAACCAGTTAGCAGACCGGTACTCTTCAAATATTTATGCTAGTATTTCGGATGCCCCCCTCCCCCGGCGAAAGGCAAAGTTTGCTTAAAAAGTGACTTTCTTTACAAAATGCAACCAGTTAGCAGACAGGTGCTCTTCAAATATTTATGCTAGTACTTGGGATGCCCCCTCTTCAAATACATAGGCTGGCTGCTTTAACAGTTAAAAAGTGACTTTTTAAAAAAAAAAATGCAACCAGTTAGCAGACAGGTACTCTTCAAATATTTATGCTAGTATTTGGGATGCCCCCTCTTTAAATACATAGGCTGGCTGCTTTTAGAGTGGAAAAGTGAATTTCTTTACAAAATGCAACCAGTTAGTAGACAGGTACTCTTCAAATATTTATGCTAGTATTTGGGATGCCCCCTCTTCAAATACATAGGCTGGCTGCTTTAACAGTGAAAAGTGACTTTCTTCACAAAATGCACAATGTTAATAGACAGGTAATCTTCAAATATTTATGCTAGTATTTGGGATGCTGCCTCTTCAAATACATAGGCTGGCAGCTGTAACAGTGAAAAAGTGACGTTCTTTACAAAATGCAACCAGTTAGCAGACAGGTACTCTTCAAATATTTATGCTAGTATATGGGATGCCCCCTCTTCAAATACACAGGCTGGCTGCTTTAACAATGAAAAAGTGACTTTCTTTACAAAATGCAACCAGTTAACAGACAGGTACTCTTCAAATATTTATGCTAGTATTTGGGATGCCCCCTCTTCAAATACATAGGCTGGCTGCTTTAACAGTGAAAAAGTGACTTTGTTTACAAAATGCACAATGTTAACATACAGGTAATCTTCAAATATTTATGCTAGTATTTGGGATGCCCCCTCTTCATATACATAGGCTGGCAGCTTTTACAGTGAAAAGGTGACTTTCTTTACAAAATGCAACCAGTTAGCAGACAGGTACTCTTCAAATATTTATGTTAGCACACTTTTTAAAAAATGAAACCAGGAAAAGGAAAAGCTAAATAGGCAGGTGTGGTAATATACCGGACCTTCACCATGATTTATTGAAAAGCCCAAACCCTTAAAAAAGAATTCCCCAGCATCTAAAGGTAATATATTTTAAGTTTTGAGTCACTTACTTATTATTCTTTCTCCCACTGGGCTGCAACTCTGTTCAGGACTTTAGGATACGGGCGCCGCCATCTTGACTCAGAAGCATCACATTTAATGAGGAGAGTGGGATAAAGTACAGGTGGGTGGGTTATAGCTGTGCTTTGCTCAGACAGAGCAGAGCTGGGGTCAGGAAAAGGTCAGCAATCCCAGAATGCAGAGCAGCAGTCAGAAGGCACTTCCTGTTTGCAGGCTGCCTGATGTTCCATGAGCCGCCATCTTGGATGTTTAAAGGCTCATAACATGCAGTAGATGCAGGCAGGATGATTTATAATGTGAGCAATCTGTATGTACAGGGTGTAGGAAACATATAAGATAAACTCTTATTCAGAGTGAAGGTCCGCTTTAACACTAAATAGGCTTGAAAGCTAATGCAAACAATCTGAACGAATCCGAATTTCCCCGCGATTCGATCGATCGAAGTTTTCCTTTAAACTCCATTTACTTCAATTACAGGCATTGTAAAATGGTGGATGGACATGTCTGGACATATCCCTTGGGGCAAGTAATCACGGGAAGGTCACATGCAGCCTATCAGCAGCCAGGAAGCCCGGTGACGTCACCGTGCTATATAAAGCGGCGGCCATCTTGCTTGTGCGCATTTCAGACTTGCATTCGTGAGACAGCTGTGGTTGCTGCAAACAGGGACAGACAGTTAGCGATAGGTAGGGAGAGTTACAGATAGATAGGGAGATTTACAGATAGGTAGGGAGATTTAGAGAGGCAGACAGAGCCAGGGAAAGATAGTGGAAAACCGGAACAATCCAGGGACAGCATAAAAGTGACAGTGACAGGGTGATTTGCCTGATCAGTTTCAATTCAATTTGATTTCTTTGAGCTGTAAGCCGTAATCTGCCTTGCCACTGTGCATGCCATCTATGCAGTGCCTTATGTAACCCTATCTGTTATACTAAATAAGCGTTGTTCAGCATCAGCTTTATTAAGCTATTTCATTTTGCATAGGTTTTTGTCCTGCTGTCAATACACCAGGCCGCTGGGTATCCAAAACCACCACATGGCACCCTATCTGTTATACTAAATAAGCGTCTACAGCCTCAGCTTTATTAAGTTATTGCATTTTGAATTGGTTTTTGTCCTGCTGTCAATACACCAGGCCGCAGGGTATCCCAAACCACCACATGGCACCCTATCTGTTATACTAAATAAGCGTCTACAGCCTCAGCTTTATTAAGCTATTGCATTTTGCATAGGTTTTTGTCCTGCTGTCAATACACCAGGCCGCAAGGTATCCCAAACCGCCGTGTGGCACCCTATCTGTTATACTAAATAAGCGTCTACAGCCTCAGCTTTGTTAAGTTATTGCATTTTGAATTGGTTTTGGTCTGCTTTAAATACACCAGGCCGCAGGGTATCCCAAACCACCACGTTGCACCCTATCTGTTATACTAAATAAGCGTTGTTCAGCATCAGCTTTATTAAGCTATTGCATTTTGCATTGGTTTTGTTAAACCAGGCCGCAGGGTATCCCAAACCACCACATGGCACCCTATCTGTTATACTAAATAAGCGTTGTTCAGCATCAGTTTTAATAAGCTATTGCATTTTGCATAGGTTTTTGTCCTGCTGTCAATGCACCAGGCTGCAGAGTATCCCAAACCACCACGTGGCACCCTATCTGTTATACTAAATAAGCGTCTACAGCCTCAGCTTTGTTAAGTTATTGCATTTTGAATTGGTTTTGGTCTGCTTTAAATACACCAGGCCGCAGGGTATCCCAAACCACCACGTGGCACCCTATCTGTTATACTAAATAAGCGTCTACAGCCTCAGCTTTGTTAAGTTATTGCATTTTGAATTGGTTTTGGTCTGCTTTAAATACACCAGGCCGCAGGGTATCCCAAACCACCACGTTGCACCCTATCTGTTATACTAAATAAGCGTTGTTCAGCATCAGCTTTCTTAAGCTATTGCATTTTGCATTGGTTTTTGTCCTGCTGTCAGTACACCAGGCCGCAGGGTATCCCAAACCACCACGTGGCACCCTATCTGTTATACAAAATAAGCGTCTACAGCCTCAGCTTTATTAAGTTATTGCATTTTGAATTGGGTTTTGTCCTGCTGTCAATACACCAGGCCGCAGGGTATCCCAAACCACCACATGGCACCCTATCTGTTATACTAAATAAGCGTTGTTCAGTATTAGCTTTATTAAGCTATTGCATTTTGCATAGGTTTTTGTCCTGCTGTTAATACACGAGGCCGCAGAGTATCCCAAACCACCACGTGGCACCCTATCTGTTATACTAAATAAGCGTTGTTCAGCATCAGCTTTATTAAGCTATTGCATTTTGCATAGGTTTTTGTCCTGCTGTCAATACACCAGGCCGCAGGGTATCCCAAACCACCACATGGCACCCTATCTGTTATACTAAATAAGCGTTGTTCAGCATCAGCTTTATTAAGCTATTGCATTTTGCATAGCTTTTTGTCCTGCTGTCAATACACCAGGCCGCAGGGTATCCCAAACCACCACATGGCACCCTGTTATACTAAATAAGCGTTGTTCAGCATCAGCTTTATTAAGCTATTGCATTTTGCATAGGTTTTTGTCCTGCTGTCAATACATCAGGCCGCAGAGTCTCCCAAACCTCCACGTAGCACCCTATCTGTTATACTAAATTAGCGTCTACAGCCTCAGCTTTAATAAGTTATTGCATTTTGAATTGGTTTTGGTCTGCTTTAAATACACCAGGCCGCAGGGTATCCCAAACCTGCACGCTGCACCCTATCTGTTATACTAAATAAGCATTGTTCAGCATCAGCTTTATTAAGCTATTGCATTTTGCATTGGTTTTTGTCCTGCTGTAAATACACCAGGCCGCAGGGTATCCCAAACCACCACATGGCACCCTATCTGTTATACTAAATAAGCGTCTACAGCCTCAGCTTTATTAAGTTATTGCATTTTGAATTGGTTTTTGTCCTGCTGTCAATACACCAGGCCGCAGGGTATCCCAAACCACCACGTGGCACCCTATCTGTTATACTAAATAAGCGTTGTTCAGCATCAGCTTTATTAAGCTATTGCATTTTGCATAGCTTTTTGTCCTGCTGTCAATGCACCAGGCCGCAGGGTATCCCAAACCACCATATGGCACCCTATCTGTTATACTAAATAAGCGTTGTTCAGCATCAGCTTTATTAAGCTATTGCATTTTGCATAGCTTTTTGTCCTGCTGTCAATACACCAGGCAGCAGGGTATCCCAAACCACCACATGGCACCCTATCTGTTATACTAAATAAGCGTTGTTCAGCATCAGCTTTATTAAGCTACTGCATTTTGCATAGGTTTTTGTCCTGCTGTCAATACACCAGGCCGTAGAGTCTCCCAAACCTCCACGTGGCACCCTATCTGTTATACTAAATTAGCGTCTACAGCCTCAGCTTTAATAAG
The DNA here is from genome assembly GCA_027917425.1 of Gastrophryne carolinensis. Lineage (NCBI taxonomy): Eukaryota > Metazoa > Chordata > Amphibia > Anura > Microhylidae > Gastrophryne > Gastrophryne carolinensis. The sequence continues at coordinate 110,863,392 of CM051241.1, read as the reverse complement.
TTATTGCATTTTGAATTGGTTTTGGTCTGCTTTAAATACACCAGGCCGCAGGTTATCCCAAACCTGCATGCTGCACCCTATCTGTTATACTAAATAAGCGTTGTTCAGCATCAGCTTTATTAAGCTATTGCATTTTGCATTGGTTTTTGTCCTGCTGTCAATACACCAGGTCGCAGGGTATCCCAAACCACCACGTGGCACCCTATCTGTTATAGTAAATAAGCGTTGTTCAGCATCAGCTTTATTAAGCTATTGCATTTTGCATAGGTTTTTGCCCTGCTGTCAATACACCAGGCCGCAGGGTATCCCAAACCACCACGTTGCACCCTATCTGTTATACTAAATAAGCATTGTTCAGCTTCAGCTTTATTAAGCTATTGCATTTTGCATAGGTTTTTGTCCTGCTATCAATACACCAGGCCGCAGAGTATCCCAAACCACCACGTGGCACCCTAACTGTTATACTAAATTAGCATCTACAGCCTCAGCTTTATTAAGTTATTGCATTTTGCATTGGTTTTTGTCCTGCTGTCAATACACCAGGTCGCAGGGTATCCCAAACCACCACATTGCACACTATCTGTTATACTAAATAAACGTTGTTCAGCAAAAGCTTTATTAAGTTATTGCATTTTGAATTGTTTTTTGTTCTGCTGTCAATACACCAGGCCGCAGGGTATCCCAAACCACCACATGGCACCCTATCTGTTATACTAAATAAGCGTCTATAGCCTCAGCTTTATTAAGTTATTGCATTTTGAATTGGTTTTTGTCCTGCTGTCAATACACCAGGCCGCAGGGTATCCCAAACCACCACGTGGCACCCTATCTGTTATACTAAATAAGCGTTGTTCAGCATCAGCTTTGTTAAGTTATTGCTTAAATACACCAGGCCGCAGGGTATCCCAAACCACCACGTTGCACCTTATCTGTTATACTAAATAAGCATTGTTCAGCATCAGCTTTCTTAAGCTATTGCATTTTGCATTGGTTTTTGTCCTGCTTTTGTCCTGCTTTCAATACACCAGCCGCAGGGTATCCCAAACCACCACGTGGCACCCTATCTGTTATACTAAATTAGCGTCTACAGCCTCAGCTTTATTAAGTTATTGCATTTTGAATTGGTTTTTGTCCTGCTGTCAATACACCAGGCCGCAGGGTATCCCAAACCACCACATTGCACCCTATCTGTTATACTAAATAAGCGTCGTTCAGCATCAGCTTTATTAAGCTATTGCATTTTGCATTGGTTTTTGTCCTGCTGTCAATACACCAGGCCGCAGGGTATCCCAAACCACCACGTTGCACCCTATCTGTTATACTAAATAAGCGTCTACAGTCTCAGCTTTATTAAGCTATTGCATTTTGAATTGTTTTTTGTCCTGCTGTCAATACACCAGGCCGCAGGGTAACATAGTAACATAGTATGTAAGGCTGAATAAAGACTTTAGTCCATCCAGTTCAGCCTGTTTAACTCCTTCCAGTGGTCTAGTAGCCATAGCTGGAAATGTTATTACATGCCAGGAAGGAATCAAGGCCACTTTTGAACGTTCTTACTGTATCCATCATTACTACCTCCTCTGGCAGCGAGTTCCATAGTCTCACTGCTCTTACAGAGAAGAATCCCCTCCTATGTCAGTGGAGTAAGCACCTTTCCTCTAACCTTAGTGGATGCCCCCGGGTTATGGTTACACTCTGGGGTATAAATAGATTGTGAGACAGATCTTTGTATTGACCCCGAATATATTTATACATAGTTATTAGATCGCCCCTCAATCGTCTTTTTTCTAGACTAAATAAACCTAACTTGGACAATCTTTCCGGGTACTCTAGCCCCCGCACTCCTTATATTAACTTTGTTGCCCTTCTTTGAACGTGCTCCAGTTCTGATATGTCCTTCTTAAGCTTAAGGGTATCCCAAACCACCACGTGGCACCCTATCTGTTATACTAAATAAGCATCTACAGCCTCAGCTTTATTAAGTTATTGCATTTTGAATTGGTTTTTGTCCTGCTGTCAATACACCAGGCCACAGGGTATCCCAAACCACCACGTTGCACCCTATCTGTTATACTAAATAAGCGTCTACAGCCTCAGCTTTAATAAGTTATTGCATTTTGAATTGTTTTTTGTCCTGCCGTCAATACACCAGGCCGCGGGGTATCCCAAACCACCACATTGCACCCTATCTGTTATACTAAATAAGCGTCTACAGTCTCAGCTTTATTAAGCTATTGCATTATGAATTGGTTTTTGTCCTGCTGTCAATACACCAGGCCGCAGGGTATCCCAAACCACCACGTGGCACCCTATCTGTTATACAAAATAAGCATCTACAGCCTCAGCTTTATTAAGTTATTGCATTTTGAATTGGTTTTTGTCCTGCTGTCAATACACCAGGTCGCAGGGTATCCCAAACCACCACGTTGCACCCTATCTGTTATACTAAATAAGCGTTGTTCAGCATCAGCTTTATTAAGCTATTGCATTTTGCATTGGTCTTTGTCCTGCTGTCAATACACCAGGCCGCAGGGTATCCCAAACCACCGCGTGGCACACTATCTGTTATACAAAATAAGCGTCTACAGCCTCAGCTTTATTAAGTTATTGCATTTTGAATTGGTTTTGGTCTGCTTTAAATACACCAGGCTGCAGGGTATCCCAAACCACTACGTTGCACCCTATCTGTTATATTAAATAAGTGTTGGGAGTGGCTGTATACTTGTCCTAATCCTATGAGTACTCAAGGAAAAGGTAATTATTAGGTGCGCTATAAAGGGGAATGAAGGTTAGTGAATAAAAATGGTTAGCAAAGGAAAAATACTTTCTTGTTAGAAGAGTGGGTTAACGTTGCAGGTGATTCTTCAGAATGAGCTTGTTAAAGGCTGGAAAAAAATTTGGTTAACTAAGGTTAGGAATGTTTGAGGGTGGTATTTCTACCAGCTAATCAAACCAGCAACAACCAGTATCATTGCTTCTGGCTGATTAGGCCTCAAAAATCTCCAAGATTGCTGGAGATTTTTTCTCTTCCTGGTTCCCAAATTAATGGTTACCTGAACTGTAAGGACCCAGTGCCGTGTGTGGCCCTATTGGACGACCCAATGTAGCCTAAATCTAATGAAACTAATCATCACCAGGAAAAAGAGAAAACTCGAGGAAACAAACAAAAAATTAGAAGAACTACAAGAAAATTTAGCACCCTGCAAGGAACTCACGGAATATCAAGAACATCTTTATCAAATAAGAAACAAATTAAGATCCTTTGAAAAAGAACAAAAGACTAAGAAACAAAAGAAACTATCAAGAGACACTAAGGATTTCTCAACGGGAACCATATATAAATGGCAGAGAAGTATCAACACAGAAACAGAAGAAACCAACACTTCCCAAGATAATCATTATTCAAGTAGAAATCAAAACACGCCACCAAGTAAACATCACAGATTTTCTATTTCCCCTCACAAACAATACAATTTCAGACCACAAAACTACAAATGGTTCCCTAACCAAAGACAACCAGACAAGAACAGAAAATATCAAAGAATCCCCAGCTGGCGACAACATGAAAACTACAGGGAAAACAAACCATACACTCCACGGAGACCCACCATGAGAGACCAAACATCTTGGAACCTTCCTTCCAAAACCCAACGCTCCCAAAGAAATCAACAATACACCACCCCGACAGCATCTTATCACCATTCGCGTACAAACAACCTGATTGATACACGACAGACAGAACCCAGTCAGCCCCGCCAATCACCAAAACCACAATGGAATCATATCCGATCACCTCAACAACACCATTTTTTAGACCTGGGAACCACTTACACCCCGAAAAGAAAGAAATCAGAACAAGAGGATGCAGAGCAGGAAAACGAATACAAGAAAAAAGAAATAAAGAAAAAAAGAACTACAGACCACTAATACAACCCACAACAGGAATCTACAATCTTTCCAGCTCTAACTTCACCAAAGACGAGCTACAACTACTTAATAAAGGAATCAAATATGCACCATCAACAAACATTAACAAGTTTGACGCATACATAGACCTACTAAAATTTACTAGAAAACTCAATATACAGAAGTTCTTCAAAGAGAAACCTGTTGCAGCACCCACAGACCCCCAAACCCAATCAGAGTCATCCCAAATTATCCACACTCACTTCAAGAACAACTCTACTTTCAACCCCCAGGACCAAGGAGGAGCAATAAAAGTTTTCAAGGAACTAGTCACTAAGGATATCAAGAAACTCACCACCCAGAAACCAAGACGAACCCAAAAAGAATTAAGGGAAATTTGTACTATCAAGAAAATACAGAAAAACTCCGACATAGTAATCAAACCTGCCGACAAAGGAGGAGGCCTAGTAATTCTAGATAAACCGAAATACATCCAAGAGACTTTTCGTCTTCTCTCGGATACAACCACCTATGAGAAACTGACACACAACCCTACTGTACTTTACCACAAGAAATTTAGAGATCTCTTAATAAAAGGAAAAAATGTAAACAACATAAACAAACAGGAATTCTATTACCTCCACCTTGGAACCCCAAGAATCCCCACCATCTATCACCTTCCGAAAATCCATAAAAATAAAGAAGCACCACCAGGAAGGCCCATAGTGAGTGGTATCGAATCCCTCACGAGCAGACTGGGTGAATATATAGACCATTACCTACAACCAGTGGTACAAAAAAAAGCCTCCTACCTAAAAGACACAACAATGTTCCTAGAAGACCTTAAGAAACATGAAAACAAGCCACATTACATACTAGCAACAGCAGATGTTAGTTCACTGTACACCATCATCCCCCACCACAAAGGACTAGAAGCAGTCAAATTCTTTCTACAAAAAGAACACACCGTACCAGAATCACAAATCTCCTTTATTCTGGAATGCTTGGACTTTTCACTAAACCACAACTATTTTGGTTTGAAGATTCATTCTATCTACAGAAAATTGGCGTAGCAATGGGTGGAAAGTTTGCTCCCAGTGTTGCCAATCTCTTTATGGCACTCTGGGAGATCCTTAGAAAAGGGCTATGAAGAAACCAAATTAGACTCAAAAGTGCAAAGAGTCAAAAATCAGGCACCACCCTCCAATACAGAGAGGATAGTGCGCCCAGATTCTGGGGCTCCAACCTTCATTACTAAATTCACCAGAGACTACAAGAAATTGGAAAAGATCATTAGAAAGCATTGGGGGGTGCTTACCACAGACCCCACCCTGAGAGATCTTGTTGGACCGAAACCAAGATTCATTTACCGAAAACCAAAAACCCTGGCCCAATATATCACAGCCAGTGTAATCAACCAACCCATGTCGAGCACAACACCAATAAACAAATTCTCTCGGTGCAGAGATTGCCAAGGGTGTAAATTGTACCTACACAACAATAAAACACCCCAATACACAATGGAAAGTTTCTTAAACCCAGCAACTAACAAAGAATATAAGATAAAAGGCCAGCTTACATGCAACACGGCAGGAGTAGTATACTGTCTCAAATGCCCGTGTAACCTTCTCTACATTGGGCGAACTAAAAGACCATTTAAAACCAGATTAAATGAACATCAGAAATATTAAGAATGGACTCCCCACACACAGTGTCTCGGCCCACTTCTCCAAATTCCACCAAAAGAACCCAGCGGGCCTGGATTTCTGGATAATAGAAAAAATGATTCTCAACTGGAGAGGAGCAAATATCCAAAGAGAATCAGCCAAGAAGGAAACATTCTGGATTTTTGAATTAAGCACATTATCCCCAGAAGGTCTAAACATTGAAATAGACCTCAACTGCTTCCTGGAAAATAATTAACCGCTAAGTTGTAACTTTAAACTGTAATAATTTTAGCTACCTTTTTTTAGTCATTGATTCAAGCAAACCACAGCACACTTCCTTTGCTTATAAAAATAACTCTTATGATAATAGACATCAATAACATTGCCTGTTACACTGTATTAAACAGGCATCAATAACATTGCCTTTTACATTGTATCAATTATAAGCCTAAAAGCTTTCAGCAACACAGACTCAAAAACAGAGCAACAGCACCATCTGCTGTTTACAATAGACTATAGCATCGCAGCAGAAATCATCAGATGTCACAGCCTGACTTAACAACACTCCACAGCACCATCTGCTGCCCAAAAAAAAAAGAAACTACATATAGGCCTGCTTCAAAGGGCCACCTTCTCAAACTACATTTCCCATCAACCTCTGGTGTGAGGGAACACCAATAAAATATCAGAGACACAAGCCCGCCCCCTCACCTTGACAACGTTGGATACAATCTGACGAAACGCGTGTCGGTGATTCCTAGCAAAACCTCCGCCAGCCACACTACATTTCTTCGCCACTGAAGCCGCTATACCTACTAGCACACATAAAGCCGCAGGAGTGGCCATCATAAACATCTTGCTTACACTGCCTGCTAGTCGCGGCAGCAGCCTTTAGACACCCCACATTGCAGATCGCATATTTTAGCAGCAACCTGCATATCGCACACAAGGCAAAGCCACAGTTACTAACCCTGCTCTGCCTAGTGCACACATCGGGGAACCAGCATTCAACTCCGCTGTATAAAGCAATTGAATTGGGGACACTTAAAAGACATAACACAGGATTTGCATGGCCCAAATCACAAGTTTGCAGCGCAAACAAAAAGTGCAAAAAAAGGCATCCAAATCATTTTCCAGGCTAGGAAGCAGCCCAGGGGTCCCATGGCACAAGCACTAGTCCCCAATAATTTTTCAAAAGTAGCCCCAAAAAATATAACCACCCAGTCCATTGACATCTATGGGATAAGGCCACACAGCGCACGGTAAGCGTCTGGTCCTATCTGGCGCTGTAGGGTTAAAGAGGTCCCACACCCTGCTCATGGCTCATGTCTGAAAGATGCATACCAATTAGTGATGCAACCTCCAAAACCCAGGTCCCTCAAAATCCCCCTTTTCTGGGACTGCATGGAGTGAGCCCTGGCCCTGGAATTGTGTGATTGCTAGTGGCTTATCGCTATTGTCCCTCAGTTGGGAGTCACATATGTTTGGAACCTAGAAAAGCGTGAGTTTGGAGGATTGCGGGGGGGGGGCAGTTTAGATGCTTCGCCCAGACACGAGCAGCGCCATCCTTGCCCCTCTAAACTTGCTTCGCTAATGACTATAAACCACTTTAAAAAAATGGCCTTACTCATTGATATCTCCAACCTCCCCATGAGATTATTATTTTAGTTCAGAATTGGAGGGCCTGGTTTTAGGACAGCAAGTCATTGGCCAGTTAGAAACCACGTGGCTGACATTGCTCAGTACTCTCAGTAGAGGACAGAAATTATCCAGAAGTACTAAGGGGATTTTAAATCCATTTCCGAAGGTTCTCATTCATCCAGGTCATGATATATCTGTAGAAATTAATCACAGCAACTGAAAACAAAAGTTCCCTTGATTTATTTTTATTATTATTACTATTATTATTATTATTATTATTATTATTATTATTATTAATAATAATAATAATAATAATAATAATAATAATAATAATAATAGATTATATCTAAGAATGATCTGCTCACTGCCAAAAGCAAAGGTCACTACTCCATCCTCACCTCATTCTTGACCTCTCCTCAGCCTTTGACACTGTCGACCACTCTCTGCTTCTTAATATTCTCTCCTCTCTAGGGGTTCAAGGTCTTGCACTCTCTTGGCTCACCTCTTACCTCTCTGACAGATCATTCAGTGTATCTGTCACGCTCGGGGTAACTCCAGCCCTTTTAATAAGCTCAGAACCCCCAATCTCCACAGCCAGCTTCACCTGTAGGAGCCCCCGCTTGCCGGGACGCAAGATACGTCTACCCGGGATCGGTTGCCCCCAGGACTTAATGGCTCAAAGGATGTGAGCTTATATGTGAGAGGTCTGGAGAACCAATAGCAAGAGCGTGGGTGACGGAAGTCCAGAGACAGGCCAGAGGTCGACAGCGGGAAGACAGAGATACAAAGGATTAGGCAACTTGTGGTCAAGGTTCAAAGCGGAGGTCGGCAACAGGAGTTCGGATCGAGAATAGTCGGTTCAAGCGGTGGTCGGCAACAGGGGTTCAGATCGAGAATGGTCGGTTCAGGCGGAGGTTGGCAACAGGGGTTCAGATCGAGAATGGTCGGTTCAGGCGGTGGTCGGAAACAGGATCAATAACAAATACACAGAGGTCAATACTAGATACAAGGCGCTATCACAGGCATCGGGTAACTGACAGGGAGAACCTTTATAGGGAGAGACTACAAGGGTAGGTGTGTGTGTGATTGGTGCACATAGGAACCAACAGCTCATTGGCTGCACAATGATGGGAGGGTGAAAGCCCAACCTCCCCTGGGCTCATGGCCCAGAAACACCAGCCCACGGGCTCATTGGCCCATATAACAACTCCTGGGCACATTGGCCCTATCACAAAACAATCACGAGCAGCAGTGACGCGAGGGAGGAGAGTGGCCGTGCTCGGCGCCGCCTGAGCCGCCGCCGCCGCCGCTCGGCCACCTGGAGACGGCGCTGGAACGGGGTCCAGGTAAGCGGGTACTGACACTATCCCCCCCTTCACGAGGGGCCTCCGGACCTTACCCGGTTTCCCTGGATTGTCACGATGGAATTTCTTAACAAGAGCTCTAGCGTGCACATCTTTGGCTGCAACCCAACATCTCTCCTCTGGACCATAACCAACCCAGTCAATCAAATACTGTAAAGAATTACGCACTTTACGTGAATCCAAGATCTTATTCACTTCATATTCGGACTCATTATCAACGAGAATAGGCGAAGGACCAGCAATAGGAGAATTCTTAGCCGGTTTTAACAGAGAAACATGGAAGGAATTGGATATTTTCATAGTCGGCGGGAGCTGCACCTTAAAAGACACATTATTCAACTTCCTGATAATAGGATAAGGTCCAATGAACTTGGGACCTAATTTACTAGAAGGTTGACGGAGCGCAATATTTTTGGTGGAGACCCAAACTAGATCACCCACCTGCAGAACTGGTTCCTGCGACCTGCGACAATCGGCAAATCTCTTATATCTCAAGCCCGTGGTTTTGAGAATCTCCTGATATTCTTCCGTTCTTGAAGCCACTCTTTCAATGCCGGCAAATTGGAAGGTGACCCCGAAAGGGAAGAAGCTCTAGGATTTTTCCCCAAATTACAAAAGAAAGGAGACACCTTAGTACTCTCACTAGGTGCGTTATTGTAAGCGAACTCAGCAAAATCGATAAATTCCGCCCATTGCTCTTGGGCATCAGAGACATAACATCTTAAGTATTGTTCCAAAGTTTGATTAGTTCTTTCCGTCTGCCCATTAGACTGGGGATGGTAAGCAGAGGAAAGGGAGATCTGTATTCCTAGTCGTGAACAGAAATGTTTCTGTCACGCTCTGGGTACTACAACAATCCACTTAGATAACTCCAGCCCTCTCGGTAAGACCTCAACCCCCAATCTCCGCAGCCAGCTTCACCTATAGGAGCCCCCGCTTGCCGGGACGCAGAACACGCCTGCCCGGGATCGGTTGCCCCCAGGACTTCAATGGCTCAAAGATTGGAGTCTTACTGTTCAGAGGCCTGGAGAACCCGTGGCTGGAAGTGGTATTGAGTAACCCAATCGCTGAGCGTATAACGGAAGTCCAAACAGGCTTAGGGTCAGCAACGGAAGTTCTGAGATGGCGGCGGTACAATAGGGTTGGACAAAATCGTGGTCGAGGATCAAGCAGAGGTCGGCAACAGGAGATCAGATCGGGGATGGTCAAACACAGGCGAAGGTCGGCAACAGGAACACAGATCGGGGATAGTCAAGACAGGCGGTGGTCGGCAACGGGAGTTCAGAATAATCACAAGAGAAGCAGCTACTAGGTTCAAGGCACTATCACAGGCAATTCCCAACTGAGGGGGAATTGCTTTTATAGGGAGAGACAGAGAGGAGGGTGAGAGTGATTGGTGCACTATGATCCAGGCCAGGATTGGCCTGACTAACTCTAGCTGGGCTCATTGGCCCAAGGAACAATACTAGGGCTCATTGGCCCTGTCCCTGCAGGGCATTCCCCCACCCCACCTGAACTAATCACTCTCCCCCGGCGGCCGTGCTGAGAGCAGCGCCGCCGGAGGACATAGGCAGAACGTGCTCGCGCGTGTGCGCGAGCACGTGTACGGGAGCCGGGGCCGCCGGCCGGAACAGCAGGGGGCGCGCGCGCGCCGGCAGAAGCAGCCGCTGCCCGGCGCGGCCGCCGAGCAGACACAGCCGCCGCACCCGGCCACCCACGACCAGCGCTGGAACGGGGCCCAGGTAAGCGACGATTTCTGACAGTTTCCAAAAATGGGAAGTAAATTGGACACCCCGATCGGAGACTATATTCAACGGAATACCATGAATACGAAAAATATGCGAAGTAAATAGCCGAGAAAGCTCAGGGGCCGATGGAAGCTTGGGCAAAGGTACAAAATGTGCCTTCTTACTGAAACGATCCACGACCACCCAAATTACAGTATTACCACGTGAGAGAGGCAAATAAACTATAAAATCCATTGAAATATGAGTCCAAGGTTCCGCAGGAACTTCAAGAGGCACCAAACCGCCACTGGGAGCCTTGTGAACCCCTTTACTTCGCGCACAAATGGAACAAGCCTCGATAAAGGCAGTAACATCGCGTCTCATGGTAGGCCACCACACATGGCGATGGGCAAGCATAAACGTCTTATGGTTACCCAAATGAGGTGCGGCGGAACAAACTGGCACCCCAAGCGAACTTCACTAGGAGATTCATCTTGAAACGGCGCCTAGGTATTGGAGAGATCAGGAAGTAACGCCCCGACCACACAACCCGTGGGTAGAATAGGTTCACCAGTATCACCCCGATCCTTACATTCACCAAACATGCGAGATAGAGCATCAGCTTTAGTATTTTTTACCCCCGGCTTGAAAGTAATTATAAAATTAAAGCGCAAGAAGAACAATGCCCAACGTGCCTGACGAGAGTTCAGCCTCTTGGATTTTTGTGATCGGTATACACAGTTATCGGATGCAATGAACCCTCCAACCAGTGTCGCCATTCGTCAAATGCCAGTTTAATAGCTAATAATTCCCTATTACCAACGTCATAATTTTGTTCCGCGGTACTGAATTTACGTGAAAAATAGGCGCATGGATGTAAGCGCTCAGGGTTACCAGAATATTGTGACAATACTGCACCCAGCTCTGAAGCATCCACTTCAATAACGAAGGCTTTTTGAATATCTGGATGAACTAACACAGGCGCCGAAGTGAAGGCTCGTTTCAAGGTCTGGAAGGCCTCACAGACAGAGGGAGACCAGTTAGCAGTAAAAGCCCCCTTTCGGGTCAAGTTGGTAAGTGGAGCTACAACATGGGATTAGCCCTTGATGAAACGCCGATAAAAATTTGCAAATCCTAAAAAACTTTGTAATTCTTTTAAAGTCTTAGGTTGAACCCAATCCTGAACCGCCGAAACTTTATCCGCGTCCATCTCCAAACCCTGGCTGGTAATAACATACCCTAGGAAGGGAACAGTGGTGACTTCAAACACACATTTAGAAAGCTTAGCATATAAGTTGTTCTCTCTTAATTTTTGTAATACCAACTTAACATGGCGTCTGTGCTCCAATAAAGAATTAGAAAAGATGAGAATATCGTCCAAGTAGATGACCACAAATCTACCGAGATACTCTCTGAATATATCATTAACAAAATCTTGAAAGACGGCTGGCGCATTACAAAGACCAAAAGGCATGACCAGGTACTCGTAATGGCCGTCTTTCACATTAAATGCAGTTTTCCACTCATCCCCCTGCCGGATGCGAATCAGATTGTATGCCCCTCTAAAATCCAGCTTGGAAAAAATTCGGGACCCCGTGACTTGATTGAACAGATCCCCAATCAAGGGCAAGGGGTATCGGTTCTTAACAGTGATCTTATTCAAGGCTCGATAATCAATGCATGGTCTCAGGCCACCATCTTTTTTTTCTACAAAAAAGAATCCGGCCCCAGCAGGTGAAGTAGAGGGGTGGATAAATCCCTTCCTTAAATTTTCGGTAATGTACTCCCTCATTGCTTGCTCCTCGGGCAGAGTAAGATTATAGATTTTTCCCCTCGGGGGAATCGTGCCAGGTAGCAAGTCAATAGGGCAGTCATAAGACCGATGTGGAGGAAGAGTATCAGCAGAACGTTCAGAGAAGACATCAACCCAGTCTGCATATGGCTGAGGTAATCCCTGAGGTAAAACTTGCACACTTCTGAGGCCTGCAGTAAAGCAGTGATTTTTGCAATGATCACTCCACTTGATCAACTCCCCAGCCCGCCAATCTAACACCGGGTTGTGGAGTTATAACCAGGGGTATCCCAAAACCACCGGAGTTTCTAGACAGTCGAAGATAAAGAATTCTAAGAACTCAGAGTGGGAAGAGCCAACAATTAACCGAAGAGGTGGGGTCTTGGTATTTATTGGTCCCCCCTAGATAGCCTTCTCATTGATAGCCAAAACTTGTAGGGATCTTTCAAGAGGAACTAAAGGGATACCTAAAATGGAGATACTCCTGTCCAAAAAGTTTCCCGCCGCACCACTGTCGATAAAGGCGGAAACTGTTTGCTTTGAAGAACCCCAAAACAGGTCAATAGGCACTAGCATTTTATTTTGGCGAGAGTTGCAAACTGACTCACCTAGACCAGCACTCTCTCTCTGATCTAGGTGTGGGAGTTTTCCGCCGGCTTCCCCTTGTTTGGACAGGACCCAGCGAAATGTCCCGAGTTCCCACAATATAGGCATAACCCCTTGGATCGCCTACGCTGCTTTTCCTCTTGGGATAACTGGGTTCTCCCTAATTGCATGGGTTCTTCCTGGGAAGAAGATGAGGTATTTTCCCCACGGGTAGCCGGGAAACTAAGACTCTGGAAGGACCTGAAGGACATGGGAGCCCTGGCTCTCTCCCTAGCCCTCTCTCTAAGACGTCTGTCTATTTTAATGGAGACCTGCATTAATTGGTCTAGGTCTGCGGGTGGAGGAAAATTGACCAAAGCATCCTTGATGCTTTCCGACAGCCCCACCCTGAACTGACTACACAGAGCGGGATCATTCCACCTAGATTCGATAGCCCAGCGGCGGAATTCAGCACTATAATCTTCAGCCGAATTCCGTCCTTGTCTTAAGGCCCGAAGCCTATTCTCTGCCGCAGATTGTTGATCAGGATCAGCATATAAAACGCCCATAGCACTAAAGAATGCTATAACGGATTGTAGGGCAGAATCATGAGAAGGTAAACTAAAGGCCCAGGACTGCGGGTCTCCTTGAAGCAGAGAAATGACTAGGCCTACTCGTTGGGACTCAGTGCCTGAGGAGATGGGTCTCAGCTTGAAATACAGTTCGCAGGCATTCTTAAAATTGGAAAATTTTTTCTCGTTCTCCAAAAAATTTTTCAGGCAGTGGAATCTTTGGTTCAGAGATATGAGGTGGTACAGAGGATGCCGGTAACTGACGAGACTCCTGAGTGGCCACTCTTTGAGCGAGCTGGTTTATCGCCGTGGCCATAGCTTGCACCTGCTGTACCAGGTCATCCATCTTGGGCCTGTGATAATGTCACGCTCGGGGTAACTCCAGCCCTTTTAATAAGCTCACAACCCCCAATCTCCACAGCCAGCTTCACCTGTAGGAGCCCCCGCTTGCCGGGACGCAAGATACGCCTACCCGGGATCGGTTGCCCCCAGGACTTAATGGCTCAAAGGATGTGAGCTTATATGTGAGAGGTCTGGAGAACCAATAGCAAGAGCGTGGGTGACGGAAGTCCAGAGACAGGCCAGAGGTCGACAGCGGGAAGACAGAGATCGTGGCGGTACAAAGGATTAGGCAACTCGTGGTCAAGGTTCAAAGCGGAGGTCGGCAACAGGAGTTCGGATCGAGAATAGTCGGTTCAGGCGGTGGTCGGCAACAGGGGTTCAGATCGAGAATGGTCGGTTCAGGCGGTGGTCGGCAACCGGATCAATAACAAATACACAGAGGTCAATACTAGATACAAGGCGCTATCACAGGCATCGGGTAACTGACAGGGAGAACCTTTATAGGGAGAGACTACAAGGGTAGGTGTGTGTGTGATTGGTGCACATAGGAACCAACAGCTCATTGGCTGCACAATAATGGGAGGGCGAAAGCCCAACCTCCCCTGGGCTCATGGCCCAGAAACACCAGCCCACGGGCTCATTGGCCCATATAACAACTCCTGGGCACATTGGCCCTATCACAGCCTCCGGCGGGCGTGCTGAGTACAGCGCTGTCGGAGGACAAAACAATCACGTGCTCGCGCGCGAGCGCGTGCACGAGCAGCAGTGACGCGAGGGAGGAGAGCGGCCGCCGCACAGTGACAGCTGCGGCCGGCCGCCTGGAGACGACGTTGGAACGGGGTCCAGGTAAGCGGGTACTGACAGTATCCTATTCTAACACAGTCTCATCCTCACGTTCCCTTTCTGTCGGTGTGCCGCAAGGTTCTGTCCTAGGCCCCCTACTTTTCTCAGTCTACACCCATGGCCTTGGCAAACTTATAACTTCACTAGGCTTTCAATACCACTTCTATGCGAATGACACACTATATCTCTCAGGCCCCAATCTCTCCTCTCTCCTATCTCGCCTCCCCAACTGCCTCTCAGCTATTTCTTCATTCATGTCATCTCATTACCTCAAGCTAAACATGGACAAGTCAGAACTGGTCATTTTCCCACCATCTAACTCCCCTCCCCTCTCTAACACGTCTATTTCTGTCAACAATTACACAATAACAGCAACTCCCCAAGCTCGGTGCCTGGGAGTCATTCTGGACTCTGCCCTCTCTTTCAAACCACATATTCACTTCCTGGCCACCTCCTGTCGCCTCCAACTTAAAAACATCTCTCGCATCCGTCCCTTCCTCTCACCTGACACCACTAAAATGCTAGTGCATGCCCTGGTCATATCCCGACTGGATTACTGCAACATCCTTCTTTGCGGCTTACCAACTAACAAACTGGCACCCCTCCAATCTATTCTGAACTGCTGCTCGCCTCATCCATCTCTCCTCTCGCTCCTCCAGTTCTGCGCCTCTCTGCCAATCCCTACACTGGCTGCCTGTCCCACAGCGAATCCTGTTCAAAACTCTAACTCTCACATACAAAGCTCTATCCAACCAGGCCCCTCCCTACATCTTATCTCTAATCCAACAATATCAACCTAGACGCAGCCTCCGTTCTGCTGTTGACCTTGTCCTGTCCTCCACCCTGGTCACGTCCTCTCACGCCCGCCTCCAGGACTTCTCACATGCAACTCCAATCTTCTGGAATGCCCTCCCGCACCCAATCCGCCACTCCACAACACTCAAAACCTTCAAAGGCGCCCTTAAAACTCACTTATTCAGACTAGCATATAATGTGGCCTAACCAATTTTCTAAAGGGCGCATGCCACAAAGCTCAATACTGACTGTTTGTGATCCTTCCCCCTCGTCTTCACCCCTCATCCTTTAGACTGTAAGCTCGCAAGGGCAGGGCTCTCTCCCTTATTGTATCTTGTACTCAGAATATCCACTGTCAAATCTGTAAAACTGCATTTGAAATAGTATATGTACCGTATGTTTCTACCCTGTCTGTAATTACTACTTTGTAAAGCGCTACGGAAGATGATGGCGCTATATAAATAAACAATAATAATAATAATCTAAGTTCATATTCCTGCAAAATCTTTGTTTAACATATTCTTTAGTTGTAATCATTAGCTTAGTATTAGTAGTCTGTAGAATTCAGGGTGTGAGGGGGAGGGGTCTATATTTAGTACACGCCCCTCCCAGCACACAATAAAGAATCTGTCCTATATAAAGCCCCAGTTTCCTCAGCTACTTTATCTGCTCTCTAACTCCAGTCACAATGAAAGCTGCTCTGCTTTTGTGCATTGTGTGCTGTGTACAGCAAGCTGTTACTCTGCCAGGTAAGGTATCCTCTACTTTACTTTTACTGTCTCAATTTGTTTTCTCAGATTACGACATGTTTTTTGTCATTTTAGAGTAATTATATCATTTTGGTTTGTATGATTTGGATGCAGCATTGTTTTGTTTTTTTCTGGTAACTCTAGCTTCAATGATAATTGTACATTTTGTACAGTATGTGCATTTTACTACATTTCACAGGCATGTTAAAGTGGATCAAAACCCAGGATTTTGACTATCCTGGGTTTTGGTCCTTGTCCCCCAGGCACCTCAACGCTGTGTAAAACCCCCAGGTCGCCAGATCTGACTTCCCTTTCCCGGTCATCCTACACCTGTTTGGCCACTCGTCCAATCAGTATGCTCGGATCTGTTCCCGCCCCCTTTGTCTAAGTTATCGTCTAAGGTAGCAGACCCGGGCGTGCCAGTGGCCGCACCCCCATGCTTCCTCCAACAGGGAGTGTGCCCACCATTCACAAATGCCTGGCACCCCGCACCCTAAAGGTACAGCAGGGATAAGGCCGCTGCTCGCGCATGTGTCGTTGTACCAGGGAAGAAGGTGATCTTATAGATTCCATGGCCGTCAGACTGCGGGTTTTGGTCCACTTTAAGTTGCTGTTATAATTAAATTATCAAATCTATTAACTTTCAAAGTACATTTTCTCTATAGTATTGGTCCATCTAAGCCCTCTCATAACAAAGTTGGTCACACAGGCTTAAAGCGGTCCAACACCCATTTTCCAGCAAATGTGTGCTAGACTGTACTGGGACAGACTTGGGGCGGCATTTAGATTGCTGGACCCCACAGCACCCTTCGTTTAAAGAGGAACATCGGACCAAAAATAAAAAGGGTCCGGTTCCACCCCCCATCTGACCTTCTTACCTTTTGGATGCCGCTGCTGTGGCGACATCTGGCTGCTTCAGGGCACGATCCTCAATCCACCACCCGCTTAGCCATTCCTAAGTGACAAGCACAGCCTTAGCCGTCTTCAATGTCCCACACCGATATTGCAGTTCCACAAAGTCTCGCGGGATTTCGGGGGGCCCCATTACGTCCCATGAAGGCTTGAGATCGGGGGCCATGGCGAATAGCGGTCACGCGATTCGCAGCCAGTGGTCCAGTGGCCAAGAATGGCTTTTCCAGTCCCCAGTTTTATACGGACTACATAACCACCAGTGGGCAATCATGGGACCGCATTCAGGTCAGGGATCATAGCACATGTGAGTAAATCTCGGGGTTGAGGGGGGATTATACATGGGGGCAACAATGTGGATGCCAGGCCCCCCCCCCAAAGTCTGTTCCAGTGCAGTCCAGTACTCATTTACTGGAAAATGGATGTTGGACCGCTTTAAGCCTGTGTGACTAACTTTGTTCTGAGAGGGGCAAGGATGTCTCATATGCAACAATACTTTAGAAAAAATGTACTTTAGGGGAAAAAATAACTAAAGTTAATTGGTCTGCTTTAACAATTCATATAAATTCTATAGCAGACAATCTGTAATAGCAGCGCAGCTGGTTCCAATCCCATCATCAATTCTATAACTCGTACTCCTAACATATTTCTGTAGTAAAAAGATCAGCAGATTATTTAGTCCCGATATCCCCTTAAAGCGGAATGTCAGAGGTCATGGAGTTTAAAAGCCTCCAAAGACGTCTGAGTCCCACTTCCTGGGGCATCCCGAATTGGGATCCCCTGCTGTGTGAACACCCCCCCAGGTCTCCTTCTGAGCCCTCCTCACAGTGTCTCAGCGTTGCATCCACAGCATACCTCTAGGTGTGCGCATACCCATGCCAGGCACTTTCTATGGGAGATGTGAGCAAATCCACAGCTAGAGAAGCGAGCAGGGATGCGGCCAGCGGCGCAGTCATCCACATTTGGCTCTGCTAGCTGCACAGCCGGTAGAGTCGAATGGAGCTGGGCAAAACTGAGCATGCCGTTTGACAGAGCAGCCTGCATCAACGAGCTGTGGGAACAGTGGAAAGGTGAGTTTCCTAGCCGATCTGTGAGGATACACAAGGTCTTAGAGGGACTCCACCCAGGAGAGTGAAATTCACAGGTGTTGTTCCTCTTTAAGTAAAATACTAACCAGATCTCACAGTCCATTGTCAGTAATGGACCGAACTATTGAAACGTATGGCCCATTTTCACGAGCAGATAAATCGACAGTTCGTTAAGCAAGTGAGTGATTGTACGAATTGTATGCGAGCAGACAATTTGCATTTGGATGGTAAAGATTTGTCAGCTATCTGTTGTGCGCTCACGCTGTGCGCTCCATGTCCTATATGTGGAACATTTTTGATAGCCAAAACGATACAATGTTCGATCTATGAACAAATTCTCGTTCAACTTGATCGACACTGAATTGATTTCCACTGATTTCCACTGATCCATTCTCATCTGATTGTGATCAATTTAGCAATTCGTGGAAATGAGCCATCGTACTATGCCATCTACCCGGAGGACAGGAGTGGATTGGTCATAGGGAGACAATGCCCAGTGGGCTACACTGCTTTGGGGCCAGTTGGGCTGCTGCTTTTTACACCCACATTAAATCCCTGCCCCTTAGTCTCGCTCTCAGCCCCCTGTACCCAGACCCACAGTATCCACAAGCCAAGGAACCCCAGCCCCCAATGCTATAGCTCCGGCATCATGGTTGGGGGGCCTTGGCAACAATGTCTCAGGCTGGCCACAAGCTGGGAAATTTTGGGCTGATTTTTGGCCCCAGTCAGCCACTGCTGGAGGGCCATAGGATAGGTTCACAAGGGATACAATTCCGATAAAGGACAAAGCAGATCACTTGTACTATGTACTAGGAGTTCAGATGACTATCACTTTCTCTACCCTTACAGTGAATTCAAATGTTTACCAAATAGGACAAGATCAAGGCGACTCAAAAACTACAGGTGAGATGCTCATAAAATACCTAATACTCTTCATGCTGCTAGGATCTAATTTTATCATGGAGAATGTAATGAATAGTTTGGGGAAAAGGGAAAAGAAGAGCAAGATAAGACTAACCTGGCTCCACCATCCTCCCAATGTGCTTCTATTGTTTAGAATGTAGGTGGAAGCTAAGGCAGCTTTTCTATTATGGGTAAAATGTGGAATGGCTCATTAGCCTCGAATCAAAGACACATTTGTCCGGACTTCCGTAGCTGTCTGAGAAAGTTTTAGTGGGTGTTAGTCTATTTTTTGGATTTGTGCGTTCATTTTTCATTCGTACGAACGTTCGGGAAAATGTGTATATGCGCTTTCGATGAACGGAAGCAAATCGGATCATTTCCGTTAGTTCGGAACATTTTCCAAACAAAATCGGAATTTTCCGTTCGTTCAGATAACTTCCGTTGTTGGGATGGGCTTACGTCTGATTCAGAGAGCTGATTGCCAACGGATCACCACCCTATAAATCCGTTTAATTTCCGATCCACTTACGGGACCTTTGAGGGCTCGGATTGCTATTGTTGAACATGTTTTGCGGCTATGTGGAGGAGTCTGTGCGCCTTTAGCACCAAGGCATTGCATGTATCAGCATGGCCGAGGCCATAAATTGTATAGCAATGCATACCTGAATCAATACATTTCATGTATGCCTTATAGATGCATTTTAATGCTGACCTTAATTAGTCCTTAGCATGTAAACATTTATTTTCCCACACATCCATATAATTGCTATATTTTTTGAGATTTATGTCCTTTGTGAATTATATTTGGATTATTGAACTTGAATCTTAATTTGTTGTAGGAGTTATTGTTTTAGTTAGTTACCTTTGCTTTGTGTAATTATTTTATATTTGGTTGCAGGAACCGCAAGATGTGCCACTCACACAACATAAAAGCAGTGTTTGATCCAGCTATGCGATTCCTCAGTGTACTTGCAGGGCATCCAGGGTCGTCCCATGATGCTTATATATTGCAGAGCTCTGGCTTATTTCGTCAGTTTGAGTCAGGAGAATTATCTGGTGGATGGCTCCTGGGTAAGTTTGCTCACATTCCATCAATCCATTTTCACTGTATGGCAATGAATATAGTTGATGACTCATGACTTAACCTATGGCTGTTTTTAGCCCTTTATGACATGTTAAACAATATTGTAGCTTAGAATGTGTATTTTATGTTAGTATTTTTAAATTCTTTCAGGGGATTCTGGATATCCACTCCTGCCCTTGCTCCTGATGCCCGTTCTTTGCCTGCAGAATGCGTCCCAGGGGTTCTCTAATCGGGCACTATGCAAAACCCGGGCCGTGGTGGCGAGGGCGCTCTGGCTTTTGAAGTCCAGATTTAGGTGTTTGGACCATACAGGGGGGGGGGGGGCACTGCAGTATGACCCCAACAAGGTTATACCAATATTTTAATTTACGTTTTTTAACAGGGACCACACATGCCAGAGTGGCACAACTGAGTGTCAGGGTCCTTCAGTTGGGTGGCTGCGCGACTCGTTGGGGACCACAGATGAAGAATAATGTTCTGTGGCCTGCCATTGCTATGTATTTTGTTTTTTATAGTTGTAAAAATGTGAAATTTTCCAAATTTTTTAAATTTTTATATTTTATGATGGAATAAAAAAAATGTTATAGTGTCATTTCATTTACAAAATACATTAACACAAAACTAATGGGCCGAGAAATATTTAAAGATGAATATTCACATGACCGAGAAGTGATTTGGGTAAGTTTTAGGGGCTAAAATCGAAGAAGTACCTAACAGTGAAGTGGTTTGGGTGAGCTTTAAGGGTCCAAAAGGGAAGATGGAGGATAGTGCTAAGTGGTTTGGGTGAGCTTTAAGGGTCCAAAAGGGAAGATGGAGGATAGTGCTAAGTGGTTTGGGTGAGCTTTAAGGGTCCAAAAGGGAAGATGGAGGATAGTGCTAAGTGGTTTGTGTGAGCTTTAAGGGTCCAAAAGGGAAGATGGAGGATAGTGCTAAGTGGTTTGGGTGAGCTTTAAGGGTCCAAAAGGGAAGATGGAGGATAGTGCTAAGTGATTTAGCTAAACATTGTAGTAGAAGTGAGGGTGGCAAATATGTAGGCGAGTACTTTAATGAGTTAAGTTTGTAGTGCGCAGGCGCAAGATGGTAAGGATTTCCGCCTGGACGATTATTTATTGAAAAAGGGAAACAGAATCGAACGGGAAACGTAAAGGATTTGTGGAAGGAGACGATGGGAAAGGGCAAAAACGAAAGCTTACGTTGTAACATGTGAAAATGAAACGGAAAAGTCACGCTGGAAAATGACATCCTCGTATTCGTAATTTGCCGTACGAACGGACTGAAACTTTACAGAAGGATTGCAATGCATGCATAGAATCACTCGTACACTCATACGAGAGCGGAAACATTTCACAAAAAAAAACAGATCGGCACTAAAACAGAAGTTTTTTTTGTCTCTCTGAATCAAGCTCAATGTCCTACTTTGGGATTAAAGGTGATTTATATTGGCTTATAGTGGAACAAAACCCAGGGTGGCCATGCCTGGAATCTAAAAGATACCAGGGCTATCCTCTGACCTCCCCCCAGGGCATCCCCCGCTGCATGAAACCCCCCAGGTCACTGATAATGACTTACCTTACCCTGGTCCAACAGCGCATGTGCAGGCTCTTGTCCAATCAGAGCCATTTGCTGTATCTATGTAATTCAGCAAATGCTCTGATTGTTTACAATGGGGAGCGAGAGTAGCCGCATCCCCTGCATCCCCATGCTGTGTGCACGTTCCCGTCCCAACCATTCAGATAGGCTGGGGTGGGAGCGTGAGCACCGCTGGGGATGTGGTCGCTCTTGCTCCTCATTGATGCCTATCAGAGCCGTTGGCCTAATGACATAGTCACTCCAAATGGCTCTGATTGGACTGGCTTCAGTAAATTTACTAGAAAGTTACTAGTTGTTTGTAGGTGACACATTATCATTGCAGTTTGAAAATAATTGCATTACTGTTAATCATTCTATTGGGATATTAAAGAGACACTAAAGTTAGAAATATAAAAATGAAGTCACTGGGTGCTCACTGCCTGCATGTTCCTTCTGCGCTCCCAGCAGCCAAAGTGGTGAGGCTACACAAGCTAGGCATCCCCACTCCGCATGTGATCATTGGCCTGCCAGCACAGCATAGTGTGTGCAGCCTCCATGTGGCCACTACCAGGAGCACCAAGGGAGCACGTTGGCTGCAGGAACCAGATACGGTCATTTTAACCACTAGCAGTGATTAAACGCTGGGTGAGGGGCTCCTCTCACAAATGTTTTAGATAGATTAGGGTAGCGGGCCTGCCCAGGCTCATAAAAAACAAACCCCACTTACATGGCAGCCCCAAAGATTCAAACCCAGAAGGTCCTGAGATATGTTGCACTGGTGCAACCCATATACTCCCTGCTCAGGCTCGGCGCGCATCTCTGCTGGCCTGAGGGACCCTTTCAGTAATCACATTTTACTATTGATGTGCTGTCATTGGTGGATGATCACATGGGTCCTTGGAGCCATTAGGAAGCACACTCTGCAATCCACAGCAATACATGAGCCCCGGGGGCTACTTATCAAGGTTAGCTTTTTTTTTTCATCTAGCTGACAATCCTTTGTTCTCACATTTACCTTGGCAGGGCCACACACCATGAACATTTCAGGTATAAGGTTGCTGGGGCCTGTTCACATTACTTTGGCCAATTAATTGTTCAACAGCGGAGATGAGTTTATTGTGTCAGGAGAGAGTTTAAGCAGTAAAAAAAAACCAGCAGCGACTGATCTGGAGTTTCCAGAACCGGCAGTTGACTGCCCCCGGGCACCCCAAATCGGGATGCCAGGCTGTGCGAAACCCCCCAGGGCACTGGTAGTAACTCACCTTTCCCCCGATCCAGTGGCACATGCGCAGGGCCTCGTCCAATCAGAGCTGACTGCAGGTACTACATCATTCGTCAAACAGTTCTATTCAGCACATGCTGCCGGAGATCCCATTGAATTCGACCTGAGCCCTTTGCCAAAGGATGTTAACACGGCAAAGGGCTCTGATTGGACAAGAGCCCGCACATACGCCATTGGACAGAGCAGGGGTGAGTTTTAATGGGCATTCTGTGGGGGTTTTCACACCGAATTGGGACGCCCTGGGGCACGGGACAAAGTAAAATTCCCAGGTTTTGTTCCCCTCTAAGGTAGGGTAAAGGATTATACCTAAAATTAAAAAAATAATAATTTGCCTACAGCTGTACTTAAAGATGCACCTACAAGACTCAAAACCTGTCTACCATATTTCCCTGCTGACATGCACAAGCCAGCATTAGCACAAGACACAGCCCTGTTTGCTGCTTTTGATGACCAGGTCTGTGCAAGCAATGCAGGTGACAAGCTCGCCAGCTGGCCACATCAAAATTATGAATCTGAATGGTTTTAAAATATCTTTTCATTTTTTAGTCCCTAGTCAAATAAAAAAAGATGGAACCCTAAATGATCTCTTTGAAGAAAGTTTGAAAGAGCAAGGTTCGGGAGCAAGTGAACTGAACCAAGAGAAAAAGGTTTTTGGCACCGACGTTCAAGCAAATGGACAGAGTCAAAAAGAAACAGAGACCAGACCACAGAAATAGGGCATTTAGATAAGAGTTCTTGATTCACTTCTAGGTTTAAATGGACTTTTAGGAGGACTCTCTAGTTCTAATGGGCTTCTGGGTGGAGTTGTTGGTTCTAATGGGCTTGTAGGTGGACTTTTAGGCTCTAATGGAAATTCAAGTTCAAATGGACTTCTAGGAGGACTTTTAA
This sequence comes from Gastrophryne carolinensis, assembly GCA_027917425.1. Classification (NCBI taxonomy): domain Eukaryota; kingdom Metazoa; phylum Chordata; class Amphibia; order Anura; family Microhylidae; genus Gastrophryne; species Gastrophryne carolinensis. The sequence continues at coordinate 110,839,686 of CM051241.1, read as the reverse complement.
GTGGATCATTAGGTGCCAATGGGCTTCTAGGTGAACCTTCAGGTCCTAACAATTCTCAAGGTGGAGTTGTAGGTTCTAATAATAATGCAGCGTTAAGAGACCTTGTCACGTCTGTGGTATTATTAATTAACACGCTATTCCAACTATTGAGGCTATTGGGTGTTTGAGTATTTGGGTAAATATGTTGGAGCTGTATTTTGTTATATTTTACTTTTACTCTTCATTGTATCCTCTTTATTATTGTGTGTTCAGTCTTGAATTCTTTTAAATAAATGTTTTTCTATAAATTAGTCATTTTGATTGACAAGTGTGACTGAAAAGTTAGAAACATTTTACACCAATTTGTATAGCAAATGGTTTTCGGTTAAGGTTCTCATAATATTGGTGGAAAGTGAATTGTCAGAACCATTAAAGTTTTGTAGCTGTGAATGGTGACTTGGAGAGACTAGGATCACTTTAAATGTATATGCCGAATTCCCCAGACATACCTAGCAAGTTTTCACCATGGGCAGTGTGGCAATCCCCCCTCCCATAAGAAGTGTGTCATTTCCCCCTCCCATTCCCATAGGCAGTTTCGTATACCCTCCATTTCCCATGGGCAGTGTGGCATTCCCCCCTCCCCTTCCTATAGGCAGTGTGGCATTGCCCCTCCCCTTCCCATAGGCAGTGTGGCATTCCCACATCCCATTGCCCATAGGCAGTGTGGCATTCCCACATCCCATTGCCCATATAGGAAATGTGGCATTCCCCCCTTCCATTCCCATAGGCAATGTGGCATTCCCCCCCTCCCATTCCCATCAGCAGTGCGGCATTCACCCCCCCCCATTCCCATCGGCAATGAGGCATTTCCCTCTCCCATTCCCCATAGGCAGTGTGGCATTTCCCTCTCCCATTCCCCATAGGCCTTTCCATCGTACCCGCACTGCTGGCCAGGCCGCCACAGACACGGAAGGCCAGAAGATGGAGGAGTGGCAGGTGGATGGGCAGGACGGCGGGAAGGGCAACCATTCCCTTCCCACTGCTTGCACTGTCCCCAACATCGGCCACACCCACTCGCTATACAGAGTTAGGCGTTTGCTCTGTGTGTGCAGGCGCCACGGAGAAGAAGCAACAGCGGCAGATAGAGTAGGGACAGCACAAGTGGGGGGGCAGCGATAAGGGACCGGTTGCCCTGCCCGATGCCTGACGCTCCTCCATCTTCTGGCCTCCCGTGGCTGTGGTGGCCTGCCCAGCAGCGAGGGAACGATTTTCCCCACTTTTGGGGAAAAATAAGTGTCTTATAGGGCAGATTCACATTAAAGTGGATATTTTCCCTTGGGACCTGGTTCAAAGGCACACTAAACTAACCTAGCCCCCCCCCCCCCCCCCCCAGGGCCATGAATGAGCCCTGCCTTAGAGAGATACTGACTTTTACCTAGGAACAATGATGCATCCATCAATAGACAGTTAAAATAACTACACAAATGTGTGGAATCTGCAGCTCATCCAATAGGAGACTTGCTTCACTAAAATGTGCAGCTATTTCCTGTGCCTCACCATAAAGGGCTTAATGCCCAATTCTGGCTTCCTAAGGCTCTTTAACAGAAATAAGAGTTATGTAACTGTGTAATTCTTTATAACAGGTGCCCAAGACCCAGGCAGCCATTCAATCCCAGGTGTCAAGAGAAGTGGAGAGTAGCATGAGGGACGGTTAGTGTGAAGAATAGCCCAATGCTGCAGGTTTTGTGGCTGGCAACAATAGCCAGGAAAGAAGGAGGAATAGTCAAGGGGGGGGGGGGGGAAGAGGACCAGAGCCAAGTTGAGGGGTTAATGGAACATGGGGGGAGGGTTGGAGCATTGAAGGGTGGATGGCATGGGGGGATGAAACTTACAGACCTGGGAAGTAGTGAGGGACAAGTAGGGGGGGCTTGCGGGAACACAATGAGGAGCAGCACACATGATAAGGGGGACAGGTGCTTGGAAACATGTAGAAGCAGCATGTGGGTGAGGGGAGCTGGGACATATGGAGGAGCAACGTGCATATGGGCGGAGGGGTGCTAGGACATATGGAGGGAAGTACGCATGAGGGAGAGGGCTATTACATATTGTGGTGCAACAGCATTCTTATGGGGTGGGGGGGGGGGCTGGAGACATATGGAGGGTTCACATAAATGAGGGGGCACCCCATCTAATTTGTAAGCAACCATACATCAGGCAGGGGAAGTTCAAAGAGAGCTGGTGTGCAATCAGGGCCGGATTAAGTGTGGTGGAGGCCCCTGGGCACAAATTCTGGTGGATGCCCCAGATACAGCATTTTTGTTCCTTTAAAATAATAGTCCAGCCAAGTAACTGATGGTTGTCTGGCACCCGCCTACTTACTGGAACGTCAAATCGAGTCCCTTGTGCCACCCTTGTGTGGGTGCATGCTTCTTAGGAACTCCTGCCTTGCCATTCTGAGTGTGGGGGGGGGGTTAGTGTAGTCGCCCAGCTGGTCCAGCAGAAAACAGTTCCCTGCATTGAGCTGCCAGTGGCTGTGCTTGGTGGCTTATGTGCAGTGACAGCTCTGCACCCACCCATCACTGTAGCATTGCTGACGGCGGCTTTGCTGCTCTAGACTCTCCATCCTGCCCTGTGGTGGCTTTGGCTGCAGGTTTGCAATTGTTTAAATGACCACTCGATGGTGCTGTGTGCAATATCGTATAGGCAGGTATATAGGTACCTAGTACATGGATTTGTATACAGACAATAAGAACTAAATACCAGTAATTATCAGATTGTTGAAGCACAAGGATTCCTATGTTACCCAAAATCCAATACAGCATATATGATGACAAACAAAGCATTTGATTAAGCATAAGCATGATAGGTGTAAAGCTTACAAGTGGACAGCTTAAGAACCCTCGTTTCAGCAGAGTGCCTTTCTCAAGAAGGAAGCAGTATGAAACACAAAACATTGGCACCATTCAGCATAGAAAAAGATTTTTTGCTAGGGAAATTGGAATGCGTGTGAAAGAATTAAGCTAAATGTTGGGGAAATTTAGGATCACTTTCCATTTATTCTTAGATATGCATTTAGTAATAGATCAAGGCAACTGGACTTGCTGTTTTCTTTTGCATGTCTTGTTATTCATCCCACTGGATGTGCAAATTCAACATTGCCTATACTGCCCAGCAGTATTTGGATGGCCCGCTGTATAAGGACACTCTGCAGGGTGCTCCAGACCAGCTTGAGGTGTCAATAGAGAATAATAGGTGGCCCTGCCTGGGTTTGTATGTTGAACACACCGTTACACACACCTACAGAACATCTAGCATGTTTTTACCGTATTTTACGAGCCAGAAAGTGGGAGCAAAACATCGGTACATCGTGGAGCAAATTTGTGTGAGGAGGAAGCACAACGGAGAACTGGCGGGCAGGAAGTGGTTGAACTCTCTGCCTGCCGGTCCTCCAATGCGCATCTCTCCCCACACACATACTGTACCTTACAGTGCTCCTATGCCGCTGCTAATCGCATTCTTAGCTCGAGCAGGTTGGCGTGGCCTATCTACGGCCAGTGTGACGCCAGCTGTAAAGAGACCATGCCCCCGCCGGAAGCAAGAACACGAACAGTGGCAGCGCTGTGAGGCACTGCGGGTGGGCGGGGGGTAGGGCGCAGTGCATTGGAGGACTGGGAGGCAGGGAGCAGGTTTAACCTCCTCCTGCTTGCCAGTCTTCCATTCCACTCCCTCCTCACCCACGCAATGTGCTGGTAATCCGTTTTGCTGCTATCTACATCACATACCCTATGTAGTAATGCCCATCTCCCAGAATAGAACTTTGTATCAATGTACTTGGTAAATAAAAACTCATTGAAAACCCACGCAAAGAACACAACATGAAAAGTTAAATTAGTGATTTTATTAATGACATTCTAAATCCAATATCTTAGCCACTCTAAGATTTACACCCCATGGAGCTTACTGTATTTACATGCAGTGGTGCTTAATGTTACAAAAGAAGAGGACTTCTATGTGATCAGATATGATAAACATTTGTTACTCTCGCTCTCTGAAAATAAAGACACATTTATCAAATACTTTTTCCTTTTTAATAACTTGTGTCCACTGGCAGCTTTCAGAAATTCTAAAAAACCAGGGTTTCCATAAGATTTCACCTACACCACTGTATCAAGACCGACACCAAGCAAATCATTTTAATGCAACAGCCTATGGGCATGTTTTTATAAATAGTGCACATTTATACAGCCTCTTTCATTAGCAGCTATACTCCAGGTCACATCATTTAACAGAAATGTACATTTAGAGTTTTATATACAATACATTTTATTATTCCTTCCACAAGTTCAATGAAGGGCGGCTTTAAAGGTGCCTCTTCCCAGATAGTGCGTTCATCCTAAAATTGTACTCTTTGCCAACATTGGTTTGCTAAATGAATAGATTAGGAAGGCTTTGGGTTTTAAAAAAATTAGGAAGAAGCTAAAAATGATGAACCTAGACAGTTAATAAATTAAGGCTGGCGTCTACTTTAAAGGCCTGCGTTCTGAAGCACATTCACACATTAATTGGGGGGGGTGCACCTTTAGAGAAAGATAAATGACCCCTCCCCCCCCCCCCCCCCAAATGTTCCTCATATTTATCAGCCCTATTAACATAGCTGCCTTTCATGTTTTAACCAGCTATAGGAACCATTCAGTACTTAAAACAAATAAATAAAATGCAACAAAAATCTTCACAAACTATTTTTAGAAGCTGATAAGAATATGTGTTTACATTTATAACTTTAAAAAAGGGCCAAAGTCCAGGACAGAAAAGGTGTCCCAGTTCGAACCTCCTGCATTTAACTGCTGCTTGCCCCAAGCCATCTGCTCTGCCAATGAAATGATCTCTCTTCATGCCCGCTCACTTCACTTATAAAGTATATATTTAGCCATCCCCAGGAGGTTTGGATAGCATCAAAATCTAACATCCAGTTGTGCCAGGTAAATCATCTTTTGACTTATAGAATTGTATTAGGACTCCCCAATACGGGTCAGTCCTTCCAATGTATATATTAGCCCCATTCACATCTAAGTCTGGAGTCTTGCATACCTAAGGCACTGTATTGGAATTCCATGTCTTCTTCAGACCAAAGGCAAGCCATAATGTTTCTAATTGTCTGCAAGGATGATATACAAATATGGCACAAGCATTAAAAAAGCAATCACTCCTAATCATAGAGCTCTAATGCAGGAATATTGGTAACATGGTAAGTGAATCCCCACCTATAACTGTTCAAAGACTGTCCAAATCAACTCTCCAAACTCAAATTTTGAGTTTCACGATCAAATTCACAGATCAGACTTAGCACAAGGGTCCCAACATACCTGTTTTTGCCATTTCCAAGAGCTCCCCACTTTGGTCCCACAATTTGCCTATGCGCCCTTAGGACTTAGGTTCCCTGGTTTGGGCTTGTATATTGAACACTCTCAGCTACAGAACGGTGGACACAGCTGAAGCAGTGACAGGCGAGTCGGGGGAGCCTTGTGGTGGGAGATAATTCTGATCTCGCGTCAGATCAGGAAACCCCATGAAAGAAACAAAGATTTATTTGGTTTGACTTACTAAAATTGACGTAACGGTAACTAGGTAATTAATTTTTCCCCAGTGATAGGTGAAGGTTTTATACAATCTTCATAAAGTTGGAATGATATGTCTTAAAACAAAGGCTGGTGGATAGAGATTCCTGCAGCTGCTAAAAGAAAACCACAGGCAAAGCTAAAAACCCATAGATCTAATAAGCTCCTTCAAACTTCTCTGACTTCCTTCGCTTTGCTTTACTGGATAATCTTAGCTAGTGCTCCCCCTAGTGGTACAATTACTCCGCAAGAGGCACCAACAAGTCATGTTTTGCAGATCTCCAGCCAGATGCACAGGTGGAGTAATTAGAGCAGCAGAAGAGCTATAGAGCCATCTATGTGGAAATCCTCAAAACAAAACCAGTTGATGGGCCGTGAGGACAGGATTGTGGACCTCTGCTTTAATCCATACCTATTAAAATGTTTAAAGATTGTCTACTTAAATGTAATTGAGCAAACCTAAGGAGCTTCATGGCTAAAGATCTTAAAAAATGATGATGACTTCCCAAGTGTCAGTCATATTGTCTGTCTTTGTAAATGGTAATGCGGATTCAGGAAACATTTAAAATTTTAACTGCTAGCTTGAAGCAAAACCATTGTAACCTATAAGGGTTAGACATAGCTTGAGACAAACTCAATGAAAAAAAATAAAAATCAGTTGATGCTCGTTGGCCAGTTATATACAGTCTAAGCTAGTTGGAGGAGATTAGTGCAGTTGTGATGCAAATTTAATTTGGATGGAGCTATATAGACGAGAGTAAACAATACGGAACATACAAATCTGTACCATACAGGTAAATCATTCCTTTGGTGTATAGGGCATCTTAGGAAAGCTTTACATCAGTACTAAGAAGAGAGCCTTAATAAAAAGGGATGCATCTTCATTGCCCCAATCAGTGAATCAGATAACAGATAACCGACATTGTGGCAGTTTAGGGAAGAGTCCTATTCCTGGATGTGCATGAACTAATTGAGGGCCTTTAATGGTCCTCCCAGAGGCCCTTCTGACAATAAACACCGGCCGTCTTAAGTATTTACGGCCATATCTCTTTCCAGAAGTCGGCTTTTTCCATATGGATGAACAGCCAAGGAGGCTACATCCTACTGTTAAAAAGTCCCAGCCAGGGAATGATCGTGCCTGCGGTTGCTGAAATGCATGTGTTCCTATCTTCAAAATGCTGTCGTTGGGAAGAGCACCTGTCAGCTTCCGCATCCAGCTGATCTGTCCTATATGTTATAATATATTTTATGATTTTCTACACAGCACCGTCCCATCCTTTGGTCAGTAACTGCAGATCTATATATGTTACAGACATTAAATCTGTATATTCAAGTACATGTTAAGATTAGAACATCTAACTGTATAGTTATTCAGTAATAAGGTCAAGTCACCTGTAGAGTATATTTACTCAAAGTACTTCTTAGAAGGTTTTCAAGGCTAAATAGCAGTATTTAGGTCAATGAGAACCAGATCCAAAGTCCTTATAGTCACAATAAGTTGTAAGATCAAGAATAACTTTTTGTACATTCTTGTTAAACTGCTGTGTCAAGTTATACCATTCGGTGAGATGTATTGTTCCCACTCAAAGATGGATTGGGAAGGGTGCACACTAGTTTCCATTAGCAACAGGTGGATCCTAATTTAAACTGTGAGGTCCTTTGTACCTCTCTGAAGGCATTTTGGAAACTGCCAGGTCGAGATTAGCCTCTCGGGCTAAGGGAGGGGTAACTCAGTTAAAGCCAGGATGTCCAAAGGAGACCAGGCCAATAGGAACAAGAGCATACAATGGAGGAGAATTTTCAATGTGACTTAACTGTGACTTTAAATCAAGCCTGGAATGCCCCTTTAAAAGCAACAGTACAGTTTTTGTGATATTACAATCATTAGCATTTGACATTTCCATGTCTAGATGCACTTGGATTGAGGTGAAGTTCTGGACCCAGAGATCAACCCCTATTTGGGGTTAGCCATAGGCAAAACACAAAATAAGATGGGAATGGTTGGTTGTAAATGTCAAATGAAACCAATACAAGACAAAATGAAATAAAAGAATGTTCAAAGTATAGCAGATGAGGTTATGCTGTGTATTCTAATCCAAATGATAAGAAGCCCTTGTAAAATTTCCAGGTTATCTTCTAGCAGCATTCCAATATGACGTTTATGCAAGTTCTACTAGCCTCAACACATCCTATGATAGAAGATCATTTTTGAACCAGGTAAGTGGTCATAGAGACTAGGCTGATTGCAGTCACTACAGTTGGCAGCTTTGTGCGGTGGTTGCAGTGTGGATGTTTAAGTGAAAATTGGGTCTGAAACATTTTTTTCTTCCGGTCAATTTTTGCACAAAGTGTGTTTTATTTCACTTCTTGGTTTTGTTACAGTTGTTTGAACTGATGTTGAACAGACCCAAAATGTCAAGCATGGCTTGTTTGATGTTCCTGCCGAAGCGATGTGAATCCTAGAGGAAAGGAAATCCGGAAAGTGCATGTCAGTCAAATATCTTTAGCTGTAAAAAAAATGTGTGCCAATATATTATGCATTTCTGGAGGTAGGGTCTATGGCCAGAAGCATGCGACACAGCTGCTACAGAATACAGTCTCCAGGAGGACCAGTGCAGGCATGCAACCATTATATCTGATCCATGTCTTTGTAGTAACATATTCTTGGGAAGTTCACATGAATTAAATAACTAAACGGGAGATCAAGGTGTGAGGCTGGGAACAGATGAATTTTTGATCCCCTCATACACTGCGTCTGTGGGCACAGTAGAGGGACCTTCTCTGCAAAAATGCACACTTAAAATGGGAAAGGTAATAATCTTTCGATATATATATATATACATATACCCGGTTTCCCCAAAAATAAACAATTCATAATCCTGCCGCCAGGAATCAGCAGAAGGACAGAAGCGACTGTAAAGGAGGGTGAGGACACTTCAGGGCTGTAAAGGAGGGCGAAGACACATCGAGTAACACAGGTAAGCTTGTCTATCAGGAGTGAAATGTCTGATCTTGCTGGCTCTACCCCAACCATGCTGGGCACATGGATGAAATCACCCCGCATCCCCCTGCTGCTAGCCGGCTACAATCACGTACCCTACCAGAGCTGGTGTAATGCCGCCACCATCTTGATTGTAGAGTGCCCCACTTCCCCTGCTACCATCCAGGTCGTGCCTTACGTCTTACTGAAGCTGCTGTAGTGTCTCTGTCTTGATTTTAAAGTCTGTATATTTATAATAGTCCTAGGAGTGGCTATAAGGGAGTCATATGTAAACAGCTGGTGCAGACTGCCTTAGGCACACATATAAGAAGGCGGCCCTGGCACACAGTTGTCACTATCTGCTGCAGATCAATGCTGGTCCCCCACCTCTCAAGGCAATGTGACAGTGAATGTTATGACCCAGTTTGGAAACAGTATTTGTATTATTATGTTACAGCTGTATCAATGTAGTGTTTAAAATGTAGTAAAAATCATTTCTTTACTTTACCAAGTTACAGTTAATAAAATGGGAACATTCTTTGCTGATGTTTTACTGTATTTAAAATGATTATCTGGAAAACGTATACCTGTGACTTTAATCAGAACATCCCCAGATGTTGGTCTTCTAATGGGGTATTTGGTTTTAAGTTCCAGGAAACAGTACACACCACCAGGCGTACCCCCTGACCCCACTATGGGTTTTAAAAGCTATACAAATTTGTTAAAAGTTTTGGAATAATTTGGCCTAACAGAGGTATGTGCAATCAACAGCAAGCTTCTGACTTGCAGACAAACTATGAAAGGCAAACCTAAAACCCTAAAATCCAAAACCACGCCATCATCCAGAAAATAGGTTACTGATGCCAAGATAAATAATGTGGTAGGTGGCGATATAGACAATTGTTTTTATTGGTATCCTGCTCGGTTCGCTTCATCTTCATTCTTCACAATTGGGTTATCCTCCACAAGGTGGCGCAGCTGACTTGTGGCTCCTCCCGGCCCATATAAGGACAGCAAATTTGCCATAATTCCCAGTGTTGAAAAGCAGTAATACAGAGAAAAGCCAGGAGGCCAGAGACCATGTTACTTCACACGGCCCCACAATAAACTCTCTCAACGGTAATCGCCATAACAAGGCAAAAAAGGATAACAGAACAAGGGTGGGATGAAGCAACCCGAGCAGGATACCAATAAAAACAATTCTACAGGTGAGTAATCACAGAATTGTATTTTTCCTGGTATCCTGCTCAGGTTGCGTCATCTTCATTCTTCATACGTAGCGGCCTTACAAACCTGTTCAACTGAAGCCTGGTGCTGAAAATCCCAAGAAGCACCAATAGCCCTAGTGGAGTGAGCCCTGACCACATCCAGGATGGATGGTGCGGGACACAAGGAAGGCAAAATAATGTTCCTCAATGAGATGAAAAGCAGATACAACTTTGGGCAAAAATTCCGGTTTAAGACGGAAAATCTCCTTATCCTGATGACGCTCAAAGTAAGGAGGCTTCATAGAAAGAGCCGCCAGCTCAGAGACACGACGCACCGAAGTGATAGCCACTAAAAAGACCACTTTCAGAGTCAAAATAGGTAAAGCAGAATAACACAAGGGCTCAAAGGGAAGACCCTGTAGAGCGGAAAGCACCAAGTTCAAATCCCACACCGGTAGCAAGGGCTTAAGCGGCGGTTGTACATGGGTAACTCCTTGGAAAAAAGTCTTGATAAGTCTATGATTGGCAAAAAATCTTTGGAAAAAAATAGCCAAGGCCGAAACCTGTCCCTTGAGGGTACTCAGTTGTAGACCCGATTCCAGGCCATGTTGTAGGAACTCCAAAATCCTGGAAAGGGAAAAGGTGTGACAAGGAAACAACTTAGACTCACACCAGGCAATGTAAGCGTGCCAGACCCTGTAATAAATCATGGAGGAAGATTTCTTCCGAGCCTGAATCATGGTACTCACGACCGAGGTTTCAGCAGCCAAGCCGTCAAAGCCAGCATTTGTAAATTGGGGTGGCGTAGTAGTCCCTGAGTGAGGAGCCCTGGATCGTCAGGCATGACGTACTGATCCACTGACATCTGAACTATGTCCGTGAACCAGCACCTTCTTTGCTAGCGGGAGGGCCACCAGGATGGTAGGTACCTTTTCCTGGGCTATCTTGCGCAGCACGTGACCCAGGAGAGGAAAGAGAGGAAAAGCATAGAGGAGTCGGAACTCCGTCCAAGGAATTGCAAGCGCGTCCGTGGCGAAGGCCAGAGGATCTCTTGACAGAGAGACGGAGAGACGAATTTTGGAAGCTTGTGATTGTGACGGGATGCAAACAGGTCCACGTCCGGCTGACCCCAGCGACGACACAGAGCGTGAAAGATCTTGTTGCTGAGAGACCATTCCCCCAGACGAGACATCCCCCTGCTCAGGGAGTCCGCCTCCTGGCTCTCCACCCCTGGGATGTAAACCGCCGAGATACAGGGAACATTCTCCTCGGCCCAAGACAGGATCAGGGACACTTCCTTGAGGGCTCGCTTGCTCCGAGTTCCGCCCTGATGATTGATGTAGGCGACCGCCGTCTGATTGTCTGAGTGGACCTGGACCGCACGACCCCGTAGATGGGGAGTCAACTGGAAAAGAACCAGCCGGATCGCTCTCAGCTCCAGGAGATTGATAGGCACATGGGCCTCCTGAAGGCCCCACTGACCCTGGAACTTCAGCGATTGCCAAAACCCTCCCCAACCAGTCAGACCCCAACCAGTCAGACTGGCGTCCGTGGTGACAATCTCCCAGCGCGGAGTCAGAAAGGACCTGCCCACTAGAAGATTCCTCGAGTCCAACCACCACGAGAGGGAATGTCTGGCCAGAGGGGACAGAGTAAATTTCTGCTCCAGGGACTCTGTGTCCGATCCTAAACGGTCAAGAGATTTAACTGAAGAAGTGTCATTTGGAACTGGGCGAAGGGAACAACCTCGAAGCAAGACACCATGAGGCCCACCAACTGCATCCCCAGACGGATGGATGGGTGTGGGCACGACAGCAAGGCCCGCGCCTGTGTCTGAAGACCCTCCACCTTCTGCTGAGGGAGGAACACCTTGACCTGAGAAGAACGTCATGCCCAGGAAGGACCTCACCAATGACGGAGTGATCGAAGACTTGGGATAATTATCACCCAACCGAAAGCCTCGAGAGTGGACAACACCTTCTGAGTGTCGCTCTCGGCCTGCTGAAGAGATTAAGCTGCAATCAACAAGTCGTCCAGGTAAGGAAGAATGCGAATGCCCTGGCTCCTCAGAAGGGCCATGACACCCGCCAGCACCTTGGTGAACACCCGAGGGGCCGAAGAGATTCCGAATGGCAGTGCCACAAACTGGTAGTGTTGATCCTCCAAGGCGAACCTCAGGAACTTCTGATGTCCCCGGAAAATAGGAACGTGCAGATAGGCATCCTTGATGTCCACCGTGGTCATGAAGTCGCCGGGCCGAAGTGAACTTACCGCCGACCGCAAGGTCTCCAAGTGTTTGAACCTGACAAACCTGTTGAGACCCTTCAGGTCCATAATAGGTCTCAGAGATCCGTCCTTCTTGGGCACCGTGAAAAGATTGGAATAGAACACTCAACCCCGTTCCTGAAGAGGCACAGGACAAATTACTCCGGACGACAAAATTAGTTGGACAGCCAACCTCACGCCCTGCGCCGTCAAGGGGTTCTGGGAAATCCGGGACCGAAGAAATCTTGGGGGCGGCCAAGCTGCCAGCTCTATCTTGTAGCAGGAGGACACCACCTCCTGAATCCACCGGTCCGAGAAGTGCTGTCTCCAGACGTGAGCAAAAAGCAAAAGCCGTCGCCCCGCCCCGATGGGAGAGGGCGCCTCCTCATGCCTGAGGGGCCTTGGTGGAGGGCTTGGGCCCCCAGGAAGGACTGGGACGGCCGCGGGGGTTTACCTCATCCCCAGGAGTCCCTGCGGCCACCAGGGAAGGAAGAACCTCGTCCCCCTCTGAAGGGACGAAAGGAAGATGAGCCCCGAAAGGGCTGTGCCTGCTTCCGGCGCTGAGGAAGACAGCAATCCTTAGCTAAGAGATCAAGACGCTCCCCAAAAAGGCGAAGTCCCAAGAAGGGAATCCCAGTAAGGGATTTCTTGGCGGCAGCATCGGCCACCCACTGCCGCAGCCAGATAGACCTTCGAAGAGCAACCAGCAGGGCCGAAGCCCTACCGCCAAGCAACTCCTCCGAAAAGGGATACCGTCTGTCCAGCCCCTTAGGCACCGAAGGCAATATATTGGGCCTCTCCCACTCCTTAACAGAACAAGGTGCTGCCTATCAGGGCAGAAAAGATCCCCCTGCTTCTTTTTGGACGCCTTCGGGAGGACAATGTGCAAGGTATCAAACACAGCAGACAAAAGATTTTCCGTGTCATCTGGGAGCCACATGTCCTCGTCTGAAGAGGATCCGGGGTCACTATCAAAGCCACCCAGACGGTCCCCTGAGGAGTCGGAATCATGGAATAACTCCTCCATGGAGTCACGTCCACCAAAGGCCTCATAATCATCCGCAAAGAGGATAAGCCGGTTCCAAATGCCGCTACTTACCAGTGGCCTTGCCGGTGGCCAGGCGTGTCAATTGCCGCTTAAGGCTGGCCACGCATAATGCCAGGTCCGAATGGGACCCCCTGCTGGCTTCCCCCTCGCTGGGGGCTAAATGCAGGAGCAGGGGTGTCGGTGATGCCGTAGGTAAAATAGAGCTGGGGAGAGTAGCGCTCGCCCCATCCTGTTCCACAATAACGCTCTGGGCGCAGGGAACACAAACCGTGCTGCGACCGCTCAAAGGGGATGTACCACACAAGAGACACAGCTTAGTCTGCCCCGAAGGGCCCCAAGCTTGCTATCCCCAGAAGCCTCCATTATGGTGATTATTAGCCAATAAAAAAGGGGTTTAAAGGCACTAAGGGCCCAACCCGTACAATCCCCAATAATAGCCCCCCCCCGAAATGAGAGGGGGGGTTGGGTGGACCTGGAGGAACCACAAGAACAGTATGGGACCAGCCTGCAAGACACAAAAAAAGAGGGCACATAAGCACCCCACAGCGCATGCACCATGAAGAACTATGCACACAGCAGAAAAGTAATTAAATCAAAGACCGGACTCACGGCCAGCCTCATCGCATCCCCCCCCCCCCCTTCCCCAGCGCGCAAACTCCGGGCGCCTGTGTATAGGGGAAAATGGCACCCGGAGAAGATAGGCAGGAAGGGTCCCCCACCCCTGCCGCGAAGCGCGCCGGGGGACTGCCACCCTCCAGTGAGAGGGCGCCCCCCACCGACGGAGTGCTGGAGAGGAGAGAGCAGGAGCGAGGGAGGTAAGTATCGGATAACAGCCAGACGTCAGTCAAAAAAAAGCACAAGCATAACACACCGAATAAAGCATGTGGGAATAAACAAAAAAAGACAGGCATAAGGGGTCCCTAAGTGGCCCTCCCCCCATATAGGCTCACCATCACCTATGGCCGCCTACCCTTCGGGTACAGAGACTACGGCCCAGAGCATAGCTCTGTGAACACCCGACCCTAGGTGTTCCCCTACCGTCACCTGAACCGCAGCCAGAGCTGGGAGGCAGGATGGATCCCGGAACAGGTGGAAATAGTTCTGCAGTGGCAGACGGGCTTGGGATGCCCCGCTCGCCTGCGATATTCCAGAGAGAGATAGTCTTCCAACTTCACAGCCGGACTGTAAGGAAACTGGGAATTATGGGAAATTTGCTGTCCTAATATGGGTCGGGAGGACCCACAAGTCTTCTTGCAGTCAGCTGTGCCACCTTGTGGCGGATAACCCAATTGTGAAGAATGAAGATGAAGTGACCCAAGCAGGATACCAGGAAAACAAACACTTTGGCCCTTTGGGGAAACTCCCTTTGCTGTAATTAATCCCAAGATGAACAGTTAGGGACAGGAATAGTCCTCTTCCATGGAGGGCAGCATGGACAGCTGCTGCTGGTTTCTGTACACAGCCAGTTTTATACTTTGAATTAACAAGACTGAAACAATGGGTAAAAAGATTGAGTGGAACAATTGATGTGCAGCAGGACCTGAGGCAGATTTATGAAGACATGTACCAGAAAATCTGGTGTTGCTTAGACAACCAGTCAGGTTTCCTCAGTCCCTTGGAAATGCAAAGCCTTCTTTCCTTACCTCTCGTGTACCTGATCCCTGCCGCAGTGCTACTGCATAAGGCTAAAGATTTTTAGACACTTTTTGTGTAGTCACACACCCAATTTTTTGTCAAGTGATCACATTGTTCCTAGAAAGAAACATGGACTGATCCCCACCCACTGTATGTACAGACACTGTAAACTTTATTTACTGTGTGAGCATGGGTCGCTTCTTCCTTCTAGTTCATTGCAAAGTTCACTTGGAGCAAAAGCAATATGCTAACTTAAATATACAAAGCAGAAGACTGGGGATAACTGACAGGCAGAGGTAGAGGCCCTCCCTTCAACCAAGTTCAAATTTCAGACCATTAATCATGTAGATTTAGAAATGGTAACTGCAGTATGTGAGGATGCAGCATTTACACATGTGTAAAGAGTGTGGTCATAACTTTCTCTTTGTATAGACAGCGATGACGGACTGAAATCTGAACAGAAAAAAATACAATTCTGTGATTACTCACCTGCAGAATTGATATTATGGAGTATACAGTACGTCCTGCTCCAGATGAAGATTCTTTACGTCTGGGTATTACTCCGCCAGATGGCGATGGACTGCAGAGACAGCGAAATTGACTCCTCCCAGCCCCATAAATATCTGGGACCTCCCACAAATTCCCAGTATTGAAAAGCAGTTAACAAGAAGCCGGGAGAATGATAACATAACCAACCACTAACTAAACCAACCACGATAACAATCACCATACAGGGGATCCAAGAATAATGAAAACCAAGGGTGGGGTGGAGCAGGATGTACTGTATACTCATAATATCAATTCTACAGGTGAGTAATCACAGAATTTTATTATTCTTAGTATACAGTATGTCCTGCTCCAGATAAAGATTCTTTACGTCTGGGACATCCAATAGCAGTGTCCATAAAGTAGGGTGGGATCCCCAAAAAAGGCAACAACGGGCAGTTTAGACCACTGCCGCCTGCAGTACTTTGCGGCCAAAAGCAGCATCAGCTGAGGCCCGAACATCAACCTTGTAAAACTTGGAAAAGGTATGAACAGAAGACCAAGTAGCGGCCTTGCAAACTTGTTCAACAGAAACCTGGTGCTGAAATACCCAAGAGGCACCAATAGCCCAAGTGGAATGAGCAGTAAGGCGGAAGGGAGGATTCTTCCCCTTAGCACTGTAGGCCTGAATCACAGCCTGACGGATCAATTTGCTGATAGTAGATTTAACAGGAGCCAAACCTTTCCTAGGACCAGAAGGGACCACAAAAAGAGCATCAGTTTTTCTGAAAGGTGCAGTAGCCACCAGATAGAACTTCAGATTCCTGACCACATCCAAGGAATGCAAAACCCTCTCCTTAGGGTTACTAGGATTAGGTCACAAGGAAGGTAGAACAATGTCCTGATTAAGATGAAAGGCAGACACAACCTTAGGCAGAAAATCTGGTTTGAAGAGAAACACCACCTTGTACTGGTGTCTCTCAAAGTAGGGGGGCTGGATGGAAAGCGCCGCCAACTCAGAAATGCGCCTAACAGAAGTGATAGCCACCAAAAAAACAACCTTGAGAGTAAGAATGGCCACGGCACAGGTTCAAAGGGAGCACCCTGCAAGGCAGAAAGGACCAAGTTCAAGTCCCAGACAGGTAACATAGGCTTACGTTAGGGGCGCACATGAGTAACCCCCTGGAAAAAGGTCTTGACCAGAGAATGCTGAGCAAAAGATCTTTGGAAGAAAACAGCCAGGGCAGAAACATGACCCTTCAGAGTACCGAGTTGAAGCCCCAGATCCAAACCATATTGAAGAAACTCCAGAATCCTGGGGATAGAGAACACACGACAGGGAAGAGACCTAGACTCACACCAGTCAATATAGGCATGCCAAACCCTATAGTAAATGGAAGAAGAAGACTTCTTCCTAGCCCTGATCATGGTGTTAACAACAGAGGCAGGCAACCCCTTTTCCATCAAGATGGAGGTTTCAGCAGCCAGGCCGTCAAAGCCAACGTTTGTAAATTGGGATGGCGTAACTGTCCCTGAGTGAGCAGGTCTGGAACCCTGGGCAGAGCGTACTGATCTACTGCCAGCTGCACGATTTCTGCGAACCACACTCTTCTTGGCCAACGGGGGGCCACCAGGATTGTTGGCACCCCTTCCTGAGCTATTTTGCGCAGAACCCTTCCCAACAGGGGGAATGGGGGAAAGACATACAGAAGCTGAAAGTCCCACCACGACATTGCTAGAGCATCTGTGGCCAAGGCCAGAGGATCCTGGGACAGGGAGACAAAGGCTGGAAGCTTGTGATTGTGACACATCTGACTGACCCCAACGGTGACACAGAGAGTGAAACACCCTGTCGCTGAGGGACCATTCTCCTAGGCGAGAGGTCCCCCTGAGAGTCTTGCTGCAGATTCTCCACCCCTGGAATGTACACAGCTGAGATGCAGGGAACATTGTCCTCCGCCCAGGCCAGGATCAGAGACACTTCCTTGAGGGCCCCCTTGCTCCGGGTCCCTCCCTGATGATTGATGTAGGCAACCGCCGTCTGGTTGTCCGAGCGCACCTGAACAGGCCAGCCCTGAAGGTGTAGGGTCAAGTGAGCCAGAACCAACCTGATCGCCCTCAGTTCCAGAATGTTGATAGGGGTGTGGGCCTCCTGAGGGCCCCACCGCCCTTGGAATTGTAGGGACTTCCAGAAGCCCCCCCCCCCAACCTGTCAGACTGGCATCCATGGTGACCGTCTCCCAGCAGGGGGCCAGAAAGGATCTGCCCGCCAACAGGTTCCTGGAGTCCAGCCACCACGAGAGGGACCGCCTGGCTAGGGGGGACAGAACAAGGACCTGGTCCAGGGACGCAGGATCCCTGTCCCATACTGACAAGAGGTGGAGTTGCAGAGGCCTCATGTGAAACTGGGCATAAGGAACTGCCTCGAAGCACGACACCATCAGGCCCACCAACTGCATTTCCTGCCTGATGGAGGGATGAGGGCAAGATAAAAGGATCTGAACCTGCGCTAGCAGACTGTCCACCTTCTGCTGAGGAAGAAAGATCCTTGCCTGAACTGTATCCAGATTCATTCCCAGAAATGGCGTCACAAAGGAGGGAGACAGGGAAGAGTATCCAGCTCTGCCTGTTGGAGGGACTGAGAAGTGATGAGAATGTCGTCCAAACAGGGCAGAATGCGAATGCCCTGAGAACTGAGCAGAGCCATCACTTCTGCCAGCACCTTGGTGAACACTCTGGGAGCTGAAGTGAGACCGAAGGGCAATGCCACAAATTGGTATTGCTGATCCTCCAGAGCGAACCTGAGGAATCTTTGATGACCTGGAAAGATAGGAATATGAAGGTAAGCATCCTTGATGTCCACAGAGGTCATGAAAATACCGTTTTGTGAGTACTCACCTGTAAAACGGGTATTATGAGTGTGCCATATACTCCACCTCGATCTTCATGACATGTGGGTAATCTCCAGTAGAGGGCGAACTTATGCAGAGATGAATATGCAAAAAAAAAAGAAAGCCCCTCCCGGTCCATATATATCTGGGACCTCCCACCAATTTCCCAGTGTAAAAAAGCAGTAAGGGGACCAGGAAGAACCAATTATAACCTTAACAGTCAAAACCAATGGTTCACCATATAAAAGCCCCAGAATACCAGAAAAAAAAGGGGTGGGGCGAAGTGGAGTGTATGGCACACTCATAATACCCATTTTAAAGGTGAGTACTCACAAAACGGTATTATTCTAAGTGTGCCATACACTCCACTTCGATTTTCATGACATGTGGGACATCCAATAGCAGTGTCCGTCATGGGTGGGAACCAGAAACAGTAAAGAATGTACCAACTCAAACCACTGCACCTTGCAGAACCTTGCGGCCAAAAACAGCATCCGCTGAAGCCCGAACATCAACCTTGTAAAACTTGGAAAAAGTATGAACGGAAGACCAAGTAGCAGCCTTACAAACTTGTTCAACAGAAGCCTGGTGCTGAAAAGGCCAGGATGCACCAACAGCACGAGTAGAGTGCGCAGTAACCCTAAAAGGGGGAGTCCTCCCCTTAGCAGAATAGGCCCCAACAATGGTCTGACGAATCCATTTGCTAATCGTAGACTTCGCAGGCACCAAACCTTTCCTGGGCCCGCAGGGCACCACGAAAAAAGCGTCCGTCTTGCGGAAGGAAGAAGTAGTCACCAAATAGTACTTCAAACAGCGAACATACAAATTGTGCAGAACCCTATCCTTGTCATTGTTAGGCTTAGGACACAAGGAAGGGAGAACAACATCCTGATTGAGGTGGAAAGCAGACACCACCTTAGGAAGGAAATCTGGCTTAAAACGAAAAACCACCTTATCCTGGTGTCTCTCAAAGTAAGGGGCCTGAATCGACAGAGCCGCCAACTCAGAGACACGCCGAACAGAGGTAATAGCCACCAAGAAAGCACCTTCTGAGTGAGAACCGAAAGAGCAATATCCTGTAGCGGCTCAAAAGGAGGACCCTGGAGAGCCGAAAGAACCAAATTCAAATCCCAAACAGGAACCACAGCCTTCCGAGGGGGCCACACATGCGCGACCCCTTGGAAAAAGGTCTTAACCAGCGGGTGTAAGGCAAAAGACCTCTGGAAGAAAACCGACAGAGCAGAAACCTGTCCTTTCAAAGTACTAAGCTGGAACCCAAGATCCAGATTATGCTGAAGAATCTCCAAAATCCTAGGAATCGAAAACACCCTACAAGGCAAGGCCCTAGCCTCACACCAATCAATATAGGACCTCCAAGTCCTATAGTAAATGCCAGAAGAGGACCGCTTCCTAGCTCTAATCAAGGTCTGAACAACGGCCGCAGACAAACCTTCCTCCTTCAGAATGAAGGTTGCAGCAGCCAAGCCATCAAAGCCAGCGTTTGTAAATTGGGGTAAAGTAGTAGACCCTGAGATAACAGGTCCGGCAACATGGGAAGCTGGTACTGATCTACAGCCAGCCTTACAACGTCTGCGTACCAAATCCTTCTTGGCCACCTTGGAGCCACAAGAATTGCTGGCGCCCCTTCTAGAACCAGTTTGTGAACTACCTTGCCAAGCATGGAGACGAGCGGAAACAGGTAAAGAAAACCCAGATCCTTCCAAGCAAGGGACAAGGCATCCGCTGCCAGAGATAGAGGATCCTGAGAAAGAGACACAGAGGCCGGAAGTTTGTGATTGTGCCTTGAGGCAAAGAGATCTACCTCCGGAGTCCCCCACTTGCGGCAAAGATCCAGAAAACCTCGGGGTTGAGAGACCACTCTCCTTGGCGAGAGGATCCCCTGCTCAGGGAATCCGCCTCCGTGTTCTCCACTCCCGGAATGTAGACTGCCGAAATGCAAGGAACATTGCTCTCCGCCCAGTGCAGGATCAGAGAGACTTCCCTGAGGGCACTCCTGCTGCGAGTCCCTCCTTGGTGATTGATGTAAGCTACCACCGTTCAGTTGTCTGAACGAACCTGAACCGGTAGACCCTGTAAATGTGAGGTCAGCCGTGCCAGAACCAGTCGGATGGCTCTGAGCTCCAATACATTGATGGGGGGTGTGAGCCTCCTGAGGACCCCACATCGCACTGAACTGATGACTTTTTCAATAACCTCCCCAGCCCAACAGCCTGGCATCCGTGGTAACCGTCTCCCAACAAGGGACCAGAAAGGATCTGCCCTTCAACAGGTTGCTCGACTCCAGCCACCACCAAAGGGACTGCCGAACCCTGGGAGACATCCTGAAAGGTTGATCCAATGACTGCGGACACCTGTCCCAATGCGTCAATAGGTGAAGTTGAAGAGATCTTATGTGAAACTGTGCAAACAGTACCGCCTCGAAGGAGGACACCATCAAGCCCACCAGTTTCATCCCCTGTCGGATAGAGGGACAAGGACTGGCCTAAAGAAGGCTGATCAGATCCTGAATCCCCTGCATCTTGGTCTGGGGCAAAAACACTCTGGCCTGAATGGTATCCAGATTCATGCCCAGAAATGAAATCACTCGTGACGGAGAGAGAAAAGACTTGGGGCGGTTGATGACCCACCGAACCTCTCCAGAGTCGACACCACCTGGTGGGTGTCCAGCTCCGCCTGACGGAGGGAAGAAGCTGAGATCAACAAGTCGTCCAGATAAGGCACAATTCGAATGCCCTGAGCTCTGAGCAGAGTCATTATTCCCGCCAAGACCTTGGTGAAGACCCTCGGCGCCGAGGTCAGTCCGAAGGGAAGGGCTACAAACTGAAAATGTTGATCCTCCACCACAAACCGGAAGAATCTCTGATGCGCCGGAAAAATCGGACCATGCAGATACGCATCCTTGATGTCTATGGATGTCATAAAATCCCGCTGGCGAAGGGAATTGATAGCCGAGCGCAGAGTCTCTATGCAGAACTTTTTGACTCTGATAAACCTGTTGAGAACCTTGAGATCTAGAATGGGTCTCACCGAACCCTCCTTTTTGGGAACCGTGAAAAGGTTGGAGTAGTAACCCCTGCCTCTCTCCAACTGAGGCACCGGGCAAATAATTCCCATGTCCAGAAAATTTTTTACTGCTAACAGGAGCCCCTGTGCAGCCTGAGGGTCTGAGGGCACCCGAGACCATAAGAATCTTGGAGGCGGCCAGTACTCTAACTCCAGTTTGTACCCGGAGGAGACCACTTCCAAAATCCAATTGTCTGTGACCTCCCGGGCCCAGACCTGGAAGAGCCACAGCAGTCCCCCCACCCGTGCGGGTGAGGGAGCCCCTTCATTGCTGAGCCGGTTTAACGGCGGGCTTGGACTTGGAACCCCAGGCAGCCGCGGGACGGGCCCGACCTCTGCCCCTGTTCCAGGACGAGCCCCTGCCACCCGAGAAGGCCATATCTCTAGCCGCTCTGGCCCCACGATAGGAAGAAGTGAACGAGCCAGCCCCCCCAAAGGGACAGCGCCGTTTCTTCCGCTGAGGTAACTTACCTCCCTTAGCAACAGCATCCAATTTATCTCCAAACAGCCGCGCACCCAGGAAGGAAAGAGCTGTAAGCGACATCTTGGCCCCAAAATCCGCCGTCCACTGTCGGAGCCAGACCAATCCGCACATAGCCACCAATAGGGCTGAAGTCCTGCTACACATGACAATGGAATCTTCCATCGCAGCCAAGACAAAATCCATGAACAATTCACATCTCTTAAGGGTAGCAAACTCATCGCTAGCCGGATCAAACTGAGCATCATTCAACCAGTCCCTGATAAGAGACCTGGTAGCAAGCGACACTAGGGCAGATGCACAAACAGGCCGCAGGGCCGAGCCCACGCTGGCAAATGCGTGACACACCATCTGATCAAGGCGCTTGTCCTCGCCATCCTTAAGGGAAATGGCGTTAGGGGTGTTCAGCACAGAAGAGTTAGTCAAACCCAAAACTGGCGCATCAACCTCGGGAGGAGAAGACCATCGCTTAACCGCCTCCACTGGGAAAGGATACTTCTTATCCCATCCCTGAGGCGCACCAGGAAGCCGACTGGGCCTTTCCCATTCTTTCAGGATCAGTGCATCAAAATGACCCTGGGTAGGGAATTCCAGACGGGGCTTGCGGGCCCCAAAAAATTCCCCCTTCTTGAGAGGAGGCGCCTCAGGCGGGTCAATATCCAACACCTCCAATAGATGTGACAAAACAGTGGCCGTATCAACGGCATCCCCCAGCGCCTGCCTGACATCAGCATCACCAGACTGTACATAGTCTTCCTTTCTTAATAAAATTCCCCCTCCTGTAAAAGGGAATAATCCGACAAATCAATGGAATCATCGTCAACATCCGACAAGGGCTGGGCCGACGACAAATGTCTCTTTTTAGCCTGGGCCTTCTTGCCCACCGTGCTAACAATAAATTTCTCGATGCTGCCAACCTAGCACAAACATCAGAGTGCGACTCCCCGCTGGCACCAATGACACTTGGGGTACGGATAAGGCGGGGAGGGGAAGGCGATGAAGCGGGGGGAGCCGACCCAGAAGGCTGGGTACAGGACTGCCGCGTTATGGCCTTTTGTGCACATGGTATACAAATCAGCACATTCTCCCCCGTAAGGGATACCCCACACCCCACACATAGCCCGGATTGTCCCAGAGGGAGCCCGAGCCCAGTATCCTGTGGAGCCTCCATAAGGTGATTTTTGTGGTCAGTCTCAAGACCGCAGGGAATTATGCCTAAGCAACCCGGGATGCCCCTTAAAAGTCCCGGTGGGAGGATTTAAAGTGATCAATTTAACACTAGGGACCCCAGGACCAGGAGGAACCCCTTAATATGCACTATTATGAAGCAATCTGCAACACACAATAAGGCATATCAGTTACTATACAGCGTAACAACATCATTCAAAAAAAAAAAAAAAATATATATATATATATATATATATATATATATATATATATATATATATATATATCCCAAAATGACAAAAAAAGCATAAGCCTGTACCATAGGGGCCCCCCCCACCAGAGAGGGACCCCCAAATAACTAATGAAGTGGCCACCAGGCCCTTACCGTCCCCCAGAAACGACTGCAGCAGCAATGCAGCAAGATGGCCCCCGTCTCTGAGGTGATCAGGAAGAAGCAGGAAGAGAAGGGGGGTGGGCCAGCGCCGAAAATGCGCTTTTCCAGGCCCCACCCCCCTCCCAGCAGCGTGGATCTGGCCAGGGAGGCCCTTCAGAAAACGCGTCGAACGAGGGGGCGGGCTACCGCGGCAGCGCCGAGCGCCCAGCCCTGCCCCCTTATCTAAACACAGCCTGAGGGAGAGAAGCTCCCCAGGCTGACAGGAGAAACCACAGCAGGCTAGGCCAAGCAACAGCACCAATTCATCAAGGAATAACTTCCAGGTGATCCACACCAACTCACACACACA